>VMDO01011274.1:51491-67760 GCA_007922755.1 Pedetes capensis
TATTGTCAGTGCTTCTCTGCTGTTCATAGGGTTTTCAATGGCAGATTGATTTTTGGGAGGGGGTTGCCAGGTCCTTCTCCCAAGCCTACAGCTTCTGGTGTTCCCAGGTGGTCTCCCATCCAGGTACTAACCAGGCCCGACCCTGCTTAGCTTCCGAGATCTGACGGGATCGGATGCCACAGGGCTATGGCTGCAGGCAAGGCAGTAATTATAAGGCAGTAAATCCTTAGTGTTTAATTTTTTAATTTTTATTTTTTCCTTTATTTTTCTCTCTTTCTCCCTTTATTATAAATGATGGTGGGATACAGAGTTCTACAGCATTGACTTTTTCCATTGTGCAGCCATTACATCACTTCTGGTTATACTTTCATCAAACCACAATCCTTGGTGTTTTAAACCAACTAGTATGTGCTACTTTGTTATGGCATCTATGGTAAACTACTAAGTTGTTCATGAAGTATATTAATAATGCCAGTATTTGTGTCATTATTATCAAGTTTCAATGACATTGTAAGCAAATCTCATGTTTCAGTATCCATCTTTTTCTGTTTCAATATTTTATAACTGTGTACTTTCTAATATTACTTTACTCAAGTTTTGATCCTCATTACTTTGCTTTTCCCAACTTTTTTCCCAGTCTTCCTCAATAACTGGAGCGGTACATGTCATTCACCAAAAGTCCTAGTCAAAATCTACCCTGGCATGTGAGCCAATGCAGTCCTGATAGATGTGAAGAATGAGCAGAACCTCACTCTCTTCATTGAACATTATGTTGGAAGGGAAAAAAATCCATGTATAGATCTTTCAAACTCAAATTCCAATGCCATCTCAAACAGTCACTAGCTGAGGGACTTCAACTGAGACAGTCTCTGTTTGTTTCTTATCTATAAATCTGTGCAGAGATCAAGTCTTCAAACCTAGGTCACCATCAGTCAAGAAGCAGTTATTGACTAAGTACCGGTTACTATTATTATAATTATCCCTGGAACAAGGTCTTGTTTGTCATTATGCCTGTAGTACACAGAGATGCCTTCTGTGCTTCTCCTTGGTCAGACTGTTTCCTTTCTAGGCTTGTTTATCCCAAGCCTTACGATAATCCTGAGAAATATCACAGAACTATGTTATTGGGTTAGGTCCTCTACTCAGTACATGAGATGTCCATCATCTATCCTAGTCTCACTGTAGAACTGATACTAGGTCCTGAATTTCTGCTATGTTGAATTCTTGCTCAAGACTAGATAGCTGTTCCCTAAATGAATCTTGCTTCCTGGAAATCTGGGATCTATCTCTATACTGTCAGATTACCCAGAAATAAACCATAAATTTCTCCTTAAGGAGAATGTCTCACTAAATGCCTAGAACATCCTGATATCAAGTCACTTACAATACACTCACAATCAAACTGAGCCATAATTACGTTAATAATTTCTTGAGTTCATTGAGTAATCCAACTTCTTCCTTAGGTGCTAGACACTTATTATTGAATTGTTTATTTTTTTAGGACTAGTATTTTCTCTACTCATCCCCCTCCAACCCCCATACATCTACAGCTTTAGTTTTTCTGCTCACAGTAGCTTAAACAGCTAAATTTTTATAACTTGCACTAAGTTGATGATTATTATGATCATTTTTACAGTGCTTTATGGTCTTTCCTGGAATTGCATTATCATAACAAAGCTTTGGATAAAGCACTGCCTCTATAAACATGTGACTCCTGATGTGAAAGAGCTCAAATGCTGCTCAGGAAGCTAACAACAGCAACAATGACAAAACAAATGATCAAATCCAAGGTGACACTGAATTGTGTACAGGCTCTATTGAAGAAAACATGAAGAGAAAACGAAATCTCCAAAATTGTGGAAATCTTCCAATAAGAAGTAACACCTAATGTGTGTCTCAGGACAGGAATTCTGATAAACTGTGCAACAGAGAACATTCATAATGTGCAGTTGTGTGATAAGATTGAAGAATGGTTAGTTGTAAAATAGGGTAGGGATGGGTGGTAAAGAATGACTTTAGATGGTGCAATCAAGGTTGAAAATTTTATTTGTAACTTTTCTTGGAAAAGAATTATTGTAGCTCTTATGCAGAGGAAGGTGTGTCTGACTCATGCCATGATATTTTCAGTCACATCATATGGTTGTGAAAGCTGGATGTTGAACAAGGGAGACAGGAAAAGAATTGATGATTTTGAATGATGGTGCTGGGGATGTCTATTGAATATACCATGGACTGCCAAAAGAACCAACAGATCTGTCCTAGAAGAAGTAAAACCAGAGTGCTCCTTGGAAGCAAGGATGGCTAGACTGCATCTTATATATTTAAGACATGTAGTCAGGAGAGACCAATCCCTGGAGAAAAACATCATGTCTGGGAGAGTGGCAGTTTACCAGAAAAAAAGGAAAACCCTCCACCAGAGGGATTGACACAGTTTCCGCAACAATGAGCTTAAACATAAATAAGATCTTGTGCCTGGTACAGAATGGAGAAGTGTTTCTATCTGCAGTACATAGGGTCACTATGAGTTGGACTGGACTCTATGGCACCTAATAACAAGAATGCAGAGGAATGAGAAATCTTATATAAAAAAGCAACTCAAAATAAGATGAAAGTAGCCTAGAGAGAAAAGCCCACTAGAAACAAGTATATGATTATAAATACTGCATTTGCCTCAAAGAGAGGGTAAGTCCTAAATGGAAGTAATAATGGAAAGATGACATAAAATATCAGGAGTGTGGAAAACTTTATAGATGAACTTGATAATACTTTTATCCTGAAGCTTAGAAATCTAGATGGACATAAATTTCACCTGAGAGATGAGTAGGAGGAAAAGAATGTATATGTGGGGAAAGAGATGGAAGTTTTGGTGTTTAAGAAATGATGATTTTATCTTGAGTTTAAGTAAAGTACTTTAGAGACTTACAGGTTAAAAAACTGTTGAATAACCAAAAATGAATGGAGTCTATATCTTTGCACATACCTGAAGACTTGAATGTAGATCCTATAATACCAAAGATAAGTTATAGAATTAAAGGATGAGAATTGAGAATAGTGATGGATGTTTAGAAAGGAAGGAGAACACAAAAAGAGAGGAGAAAGGTCTGAAAACAAACCACAAAAGATTCTGACAGTTTAGGAGTTAGCAGGTAAGGAGGAGTATATACATGAAACTTGGCTTGCAGAGTTGGAGAGGAGGAATTAAACAACAGCGGAGGCATGGAGAGGGACACAAACATAAGGCAATTTACTAAACTGAGTACAGAATGACAATGCAGGGACACGGTTCACAAAAAGCACAGAAATTGTACCATTCAAGGTTCTAAAATATAAGACCTTTTTTCCTTTCCTTGCATGGTCTTTCTCTTAACTTTTTATGGTCTTTTTGTTTGCTATCCAATGTCATTTTACATAAGTCAAATTAAAATTTTGAATTGTTTAGCATAAATGTCCACGTTGATCTTTATATTGTGCAATGCCAGCTTTGATGGCAAATATTGTTGTTGTTGTTAGGTGCCGTCGAGTCGGTATCCGACTCATAGCGACCCTCTGTACAACAGGGGAAACTATTGTCAGTGCTTCTTTGTTGTTCATAGGGTTTTCAATGGCAGATTGATTTTTGGGAGGGGGTTGCCAGGTCCTTCTCCCAATTGATGACAAATATAAGGGATTTTAATTGTTAGAAAGAAACACTTAAAATTGATTGCATAATTCACATTTCAAGGTTTATACATGAATTTTGTTCTTAATAAAATAGTGGGAAAAAAATAATTCAATTGCTTTTATTTCATTTCTGGTTATGTACACATTGCAACAATGCTTCATGGAAGACCTTGTCTTTCATAACACCTGAACTTGCACTCCCTTTGAGTCACACCAAACTCTCACACACTATGCAGGTCCACCAAGTGTGGGTCCCTTCTGAGCACAAAGTCCTCTGTGATTATACAGGTCACACACCTCTGAAGCCAGCCCTGAACACAGATCTGAAGACTTCAGAAGAAACAGATAATGAATGTCTACCACTGCATATGTATTTATGCAAGGTCACCATCAGAGTAGCACACAAGATAAAGACATTGTGACTACAAATAGCATAATAGGACCAGGTGGGTTTGAAATCTGAACTTTTCTGAGCTCATATATGGCTAACACTGACACCAAACTAAGGATCATAAAAACTCATGTGTATAGCTATGACAGATGTTGGCAAGCTTTTTGTATAAAGGATAAGAAAATAAATACTTGGACTTTTTAAATCATACGACCTCTGTTTCGCCTAATCAACTTGGCTGTTATAGTACAGAATCAGCCATTGTTGTTGTTGTTGTTTGATGCCATAGAGTTGGTGTCTAACTCATAGCAACTCTATGTACAACAGAGGAAACACTATTGTCAGTGCTACTCTGCTATTCATAGGGTTTTCAATGACGGATTGATTTTTGGGAGTGGGTTACCAGGTCCTTCTCCCAAGCCTACAGTACCTGGTATTCCCAGGCTGTCTCCCATCCAAGTACTAGCCACATCTGACCCCATTTAGCAACCAAGATCTGATAGGATGGGACGCCACAGTGGTATGGCTGCAGGTAAATCAGCCATAGACAACACACAAGCAATGTATTCCAGTAAAATCATCTTTACAAAAACAGGTGTTGGGAAAGATTTGGCATCAAGGTGATAATTTTCCAAACTTGGTTAATGTTACCAATTTTTCCAAGGTCATATTCTCCTGAGATGGGTATTAGGTAATGAAGATAAAATTATTTTGAACATATTTTGAAAGTACATTGAAAGAAATTTTATTCACATGAAAATTTTGTATATTATTTGTATTCATTTTCATATTCATGCTACTATATGTTGTATATATTGTCAATAATACTGTTTATTACAATGAGTAATAAGAACAAAGTGCTAATAATGAATGTTCTTAAATACTACAATTTAGCATAGTAAAAAAGGACAGGAAATTCTTTTTTAAGGAAGATACTAGGAGATGTTGTTGTTGTTGTTAGGTGCCATCGAGTTGAATCCAATTCATAGCAAACCTATGTACAGCAGATCGAAACACTTGCCGATTCTGTGCCAGGCAAACAATCTTATTTATGCTTAAGCCCATTGTTGCAGACACTGTGTCAGTCCATCTGGTGGAGGGTTTTCCTCTTTTGACCTGCCACTTTCCCAAACATGATGTCCTTCTCCAGGGATTGATCTCTCCTGACTACATGTCCGAAATATGTAAGACACAGTCTGGCCGTTCTTGCTTCCAAGGAGCACTCTGGTTACACTTCTTCTAGGACAAATTTGTTGGTTCTTTTGGCAGTCCATGGTATATTCAATAGACGTCTCTAGCACCACAATTCAAAAGCATCAATACTTTTTCTGTCTCTCTTGTTCAATGTCCAGCTTTCACAACCATATGATGCGACTGATAATACCATGGCATGAGTCAGACGCACCTTCATCTTCAATGTGACATCTTTGCTTTTCAATACTCTAAAGAGATCTTTTGCCACAGCTTTTCCTAGAGCAATGCATCTTTTGATTTCTTGACTGCTGCTTCCATGGGTGTTGACCATAGAGCCAACCAAAACAAAATCATGGACAACCTTAATCTTTTCTCCATTTATTGTGAAGTTGTGTGCTGACCCAGTCATAAGGATTTTTGTCTTGTTGATGTTCAGTCGTAACCCATATTTAAGGCTACGATCTTTGATCTTCATCAGTAAATGTTTTAAATCCTTTTCACTTTCAGCAAGCAGGGTTTTGTCATCTGCATAACGCAGGTTGTTAATGAGTCTTCCTACAATCTTGATGCCACATTCTTCCTTATAAATCCAGTTTCTCAGATTATTTGCTCAGCATATAAATTGAAGAGATAGGGTGAAAGTATACAGCCCTGACGCACACCTTTCTCAACTTTAAACCACTCAGGGTTTCCTTGTTCTGTTCGAACAACTGCCTCCTGGTTCATGTACAGATTTCTCATGAGCACAATTAGGTGTTCTGGTATTCCCATTGTCTGAAGTGTTATCCATAATTTGTTATGATCCACACAATCAAATGCCTTTGCATAGTCAATAAAACATAGACAGACATCTTCTGATAGTCTCTGCTTTCAGCTAATATCCACCTGACATCAGCAATGATGTCCCTAGTTCCCCACCCTCTTCTGAATCTCGCTTGATTTTCTGGTAATTCCCTGTCTATATACTGCTGTAGTCACTTCTGAATGATCTTTAGTAGAATTTTGCTGGTGTGTGATATTGATATTGTCTGACAGTTTGCACATTCAGGTGGATCCCCTTTGTGGGGAATAGGCACAAATATGGATCTCTTCCAGTCAGTTGGCCAAGTAGCTCCTTTCCAAATTTGTTGGCATAAACATGTTAACACCTCCAGTGCTGCATATGTTTGTTGAAACATCTCTATAGTTATCCCATCAATTCCTACAGCCTGTGTTTCACCAGTTCTTTCAAGGCTTCTTCCACTTCGTCTTTCAACCATTGGTTCCTCTTCATATGCAAGCTCTTGGAATGGTTGGTCATCTACCAATTCTTTCTTGTATAAAGACTCTGTGTATTCTTCCCATTTATTTTGATGTTTCCTGCATCTTTAATATTTTCCCTGTAGCGTCTTTTACTACTGCCACTCGAGGAGGCTTGAATTTTTTCTTTACTTCCTTAAGCTTGAGAAACACAGAGCGTGTTCTTCCCTTTTGGTTTTCTGCCTCCAGCTCCTTGCACATGTCATTATAATATTTGTTTTTGTCTTCTCGAGCTGCCTTCTGAAATCTTCTGTTTAGTTCCTTAACTTCATCATGTCTTCCTTTTACTTTAGCTGCTGGACGTTCAAGGGCAAGTTCTACTGTCTCTTTTGACATGTAATTTGGTCTTTTCTTTTTTTCTTGTCTTTTTAAGAACTTTTTGCTTCCTTCTTGTATGGTATATTTTATGTCATGCCACAACTCTTCTGGTCTCCTATCATTTGTGTCTAATGCATTAAACCTATTTTTGAGGTGGTCTCTGAACTCAGGTGGGATAGACTCAAGGTCATACCATGGCTCTTTTACACTTATTCTAATTTTCTTCAGCTTCAGTTTGAAGTTGCATATGAGAAGTTGATGGTCTGATCCACAGTCAGCACCTGGTCTTGTTCTGACATTTTGTATAGAGCTTTTCCATGGTCTCTTCCCACATTTGTAGTCAATTTGATTCCTGTATGTTCCATCTGGTGAAGTCCATGTGTATAGTCTCCATTTATGTTGTTGAAAAAATGTATTTGTAATGAAAAGGTCATTGGTCTGACAAAATTCTATCATGTGATCGATCTCCAGCTTCGTTTCTGTCACCAAGACCATATTTTCCAACTACTGAGCCTTCTTCTTTCTTTCCACCTTTTGCAGTCCAGTCACCAGTGATTATCAGTATGTCTTGATTGCATGTTTGATCTATTTCAGATTGCAGAAGCTGATAAAAGTCTTCCCTTTCTTCATTTGTGGCCTTAGTGGTGGGTGAATAAATTTGAATAATAGTCATATTAACTGGCCTTCCTTGTAGGCATATGGATATTATTCTATCACTGACTACATTGTATTTTATGACAGATCTTGAAATGTCTTTTTTGATGATGAATGCAACCCCATTTCTCTTTAGTTCATCATTCCCAGCATAGTAAACCGTATGATTGTCTGACTCAAAATGGCCTATGCCCGTCCATTTGAGCTTACTGATGCCTAGAATGTCAATGTTTATGCGCTCCATTTCTGTTTTAATGATTTCTAATATTTCTAGATCATACTATGTACATTCCATGTTCCAATTATTAATGGATATTTACAGTTGTTTCTCCTCATTTTGAGTCATGGCACATCAGCAAGTTGAGCACCCTGGGGCTTTGCTCCATTTCTGTCATCACAGTAGTGATGTACTGACAAGAAAATGTGAGGATTTATGTCTGTTTTTAATATTCTCATGTACTAGTTTTCAGTAGATCATTTCCTGTGTCAGAAAACAAGTAGTGCTTACTACTGTGGTAGTGCTAATTTCGATTGATTTTATGTTATTTCAAGGAAATTAGAGCAAAAGCAACTATTAAATACTGTCTTAAAAGTGTTTGCTTTCCGTGAAAGAGGAATATCTTGATTATAAGTATTGGATGCAGAGAGGCTCTTTCTATAATTAAGTAATCCAGGATGGTACGGTAGGAAGTGGTCAAGATTAGCTACAGGTTGAACATCTATTTTGATGTTTGGTAGTTCTCACAAAAAGGAAACATCTTTTTTCACTATCATTGGTTTATAAAAAAATACAAATGTAGTAATGAGAAGTTTGAAAGCTCTAGAATAAACATATGATGTAAAATTGAAGTGAGAAAAAGTTGCAATTGTTTTAAAAATGGATAATTCATATCTGAACACTTATGGACCAAAACAAACAAACAAACAATTATGCAAACACAAAACAATTATAGTGATGATTGGTGCCTGTCACAAAGTAGATAATCAGTAAATACTTGCATATTTAATAACATAATGTGTTTATTGTGTTTAACTACATCCTACTTTTTCTTTTTCTTCCCCTCCCTCCCTCCCTCTCTCTCTCTCTCTCTCTCTCTCTCTCTCTCTCTCTTTCTTTCTTTGCAGTACTGGGGGTTGAATCCAGGGCCTCACTTTTGCATGCTTTTGAAGTGCTGTACCATTGAGATGCAGCCCCAGCCCATTTCCTTTCTTTTTCAGACAGGGTCTCACTAAATTACACAGACTGCTTTTGGTCTCAAACTTGCCATCCTCCTGCTTCTGCCTCCTGAATGTCTGAGATTATAGTCATGTGCCACCACACCCAGCTCCACCTGCATTTTTCTTAATTTCATTAAAAGTATAAACGTTGTAGAAATTTGCCAATAATTTCAACATCAACATAATAATTTCATTTAAAAAATGTGGATGGCATGTTTGAATACAAAGGTATGTTGATATGTATGGTATGTAGCATAAATATAATTTTTTCAATTGATTTCATGTAACTATTATGTTGCAATGATTAACAATGATTTTCTAAAGGAATATATTTCTCAAAATTGTTGTAAAACATGATCACATGAGCTAATATATAAAAACAACCAAATGGACTTACTCAAATTTTCTTAATTTCAAATGACAAACCTTTTTGCAAAAACAATGCCCCAGATAATAAAAGGTATATTAACTCAGCATAAAACTTTTAGAAAACCAAAAATGACATTAAAATAATATTAACATTTTTGATAAATCCTATGATGTACATTTGTGTGATGTGAGGGTACACATGTATTTACATATGTCACATATATAGATTTGCCATATTTGTCGAAAAGCATATAAGAAATAATTTTTCATGTCAACATTTATGTTAAGAAGTCATCATGTTGGCCACAGTTGTTTTTGAATATTATTTTAATAATATTTTAATAAAATATATATCACATATGTCAATAATAACTTCCTAGAATTGAAATTACATTTTAAACTGTTTAAAATGTCATCACCAAACAATCCCCCAGAAAGATGGTATGAACTTAATCTCCCGTAAAAGAAATGGGGCCCTTCATTGTGTCTTTACTAATTCAGACTACTGACGTTGTAGAAACATACTTGCAAATGAGTAGTTAAAATCTGTCTCATTTTGGATTTACTATTTGAATTACTTTTAATGATTTTTAAGTATATTTTATTGTTAATACTTTTAATTTGCAAAATGTTTTATTGTTCAAGTGGTTGACATTTGTCTTTGTTTAAGACTTTATAATCAAATGTCTAACGTATAAGATAAACTAACGCATGTATTTGCTTTTGCTATGTTTGTAATAATTCTTTGGCTTAAAAGTGTAATAAATTTAGTAATTCTATTATAAAATGTACTTGCTGTCAACATTTCATTTTATAAAATTTTTGCTTTTAGGCTTAAAATTTCCATTTAGAGATCAAATTATTAAATTTAAATTTATTCTTATATATTTGGTTATAATTAATAATATTTTCTTATAAAAACTAACAACTACTAACGTTTTTTATTTTATTCAGATTATTTAATAATTTGTTTTGCAATTTTATCTGGTTAATCCTTATAGAATTTGTTCTAGTGTAAAATGTAGAGGAAGCATTTTCAATAACAATAATAATAATAACTCATCAACATAATTTAGTAAACATTAAAAATTAAAATCCTTCTTTATGGATTTGAAATCTCCCCCATTGCAGGTAATTTATATGCAACATATATGTCTGGACTTTTCTATTTCCTGCTTTCTACTTCTCTGTAACAGTGTAACTTTTTATTTATTTATTTAGCAGTACTGAGAGTTGAATCCAGGGCCTAACGCTTGCATGATTTCCAAGTGCTATACCACTGGGCTTCACCCCCAGCCCAGTTTTTTACTTTTTGAAACAGGGTCTCATTAAATTATGCAGACTGCCTCTAGTCTCAAACTTGTGATCCTCTTGCCTCTGCCTCCTGAGTGGCTGGGATTATAGGCACGTGCCACTGCACCTGACTCACTGTAAAATTTTAACTTTTTGTCAGTACTGGGGCGATTGAACTGATGGCCTCTTGCATCCTAGGCAAGTGTCCTCCTACTGAGCTTCAGCCCCAGCACTCTTTTTAGTTAGTTAGTTTGTTTGTTTATTTATTTATTTTTATTTTGAGACAAGGACTCAGTAAATTGCGCAGACTGCCCCTACTCTTGAACTCATAATCCTCCTGGCTAAATCCACAGAGACATTGTGATTACAGGTATGAGCCACAGCTCCTGGGTACAATTTGTTGTTGTTGTTGTTGTTAGGTGCCGTCGAGTCGGCATCCGACTCATAGGGACCCTCATAGGATTTTCAATAGCTAACAGTTTCAGGATTGCCTTGGGAGTGGATTGCCGGGCCCATTTTTGCGGTGCTGGGAATTGAACTCGAGACCTCGGACTGCAGCGCAGCACTCTACCAACTGAGCTAAATCCCAGCCAGGTACAATTTAGTTTTGCATATTACATAAACACATAGCTCTATTATTGTTCTTCCTATTCTAGATTTCCTTGGCTATATTGTTCCACTTTAAATTCATTTCACTTGGGATGTAGTGCAGTGATAGAGTGCTTGATAGATGGATGGATGGGGCCCTAGGTTCAATCCTTAGCAGCAGAAAACAAACAAACAAAAAAACAACAACAAGAGTTGATTATATTCTAAATGTTATCCTATTAAACTTGTTTAAAATGTCTTTACATTTTTCAAATGTTGTATGTAGTATCAAAAGCTTACATTTCTGAGCCCTCAAAATATATCATATTTCCATTTATGAACTTTTATGATTTTCAGTAAGTTTTACAATTAAAATTTGTTCTGTATGTTTTTAAGACATCATATATTTATTACTTATTGCCACAATTTGTGTTATCTTCAGAATTCATTTTGGAATTTCATCTCTAGTACAAAGTACTAAGAGGTAGGACCTTCAGAAGGTGATCAGGTGGTATGGGTCTACTACAGTGGATGGGTTTAGGCTGTAGATCATGAATTCTTCCTTTCCAACACTTCCTCCTCTCAAGGACGTTTGGAAGGTGTCACACATGAGGACTGGGCCTTCAGACACAGAACCTGCTAGTCCCTTGATGTGCTGACAGGACAAGAAAATGTTTTTTTTTTTTTTTGTTGTTGTTGTTGTTAGTTACCCACTTTTAATACTCTTCTCTAGAAGCACAAATGAACTAAGACACTAAATACATTTTTTCTTAGCTTTGAATGTGATACATAGAAATAGGTGTACATTAGGCCTTAAGACTTGTTTATGGAGCTACCTCTTCTGTTTTTCAGCAATGAGAAAGACATTGCAAGGGAAATCATTGCAGGTTTTTTGTGGGAATGTAAATAGGATAGCCATTGTGAACAATGGTATGAAGTTTCCTCAAAAAATTAAAAATAGATCTATTGTATGATGTAGGAATCCCATTACTGGGTATATACTCACAGGAAATGAAATCAGTATATCAGATGCACTTAGACTCCTTTGTTTTCCATGGCACTGTTGTCCAATCACCAGGAAATGGAAACAACCTATGTACCCACTTACTGATGAGTAGATTAAAAAATGTGGTATATATACACAATGGAATACTATTAGGCAAAAGAACAACATCCTGTCATTTTTGACAACATGGACAGAACTGGAAGCTATTAAAGTAAGTGAAATAAAAGGCATAGAAAAGTACCACATGATCCCATTCAGATGTGGAATCTAAAAATGTTGATCTCATGGAAGTTGAGTGTGGAGTGGTGATTATCAAAGGCTAGTGTACCAGAGTTTAATCAGTGGGTACTAATACAGTTAGAAGTTAGAAAGACAGGCATCCTAGTGTACACCTGAAATTCCAGAGACTCATGAGGCTGAGGCAAGAAGATAGTGAATTTGAGGCCAGAAACATCTTGTACAACTTGATGAGAATCTGTCTCAAAACAAAAAGTGAAAAGGCGGGCCAGTAGTGAAGCTCAGCATGTGTGAGATCCTGGGTTCAACCTCCCAGTACTGGAAATAAAAAAGAAGGAAGTACATGTGCACTATTGCACAGTAGGATGAGTATAGATGAATAGATGATGATAATGTACTAGATATTTTTTTAAAAATCTAGAAGAATGGATTTTCAATGTTTTCTTCACAAAATGTGATAATTGTTTGAGACAACAGATAATTGAATATAATTTGAATATAACAGTGTATACATCTATCAAAACATCACATGGTATCCCATAGATATCTAATTTTTATGTTCTTTTTGTTGTTAGTGTTGTCAAGTCTGGTCAGACTCATAGTGACCCTGTGTACAGCAGAACGAAACACCTCGATTCTGTGCCAAGCACTTGATCTCTTTTGTTTAAGCCCATTGTGGCAAACATGCAAGTCTATTTAGTTGAGAGTCTTCCTTTTGTTCATTAACCCCCTACTCTCCCCAACATGATATCCTCCAGGGATTTGTCCCCACCGACAACATGTCCGAAACACATAAGACACAGTCTAGCCATCCATGCTTCCATTGGTTACTGTCAGATATGTTGTTGTTGTTGTTAGGTGCCCTCGAGTTGGTATCCAACTCATAGTGACCCTTGCAGGGTTTTCAATGGCTGACGGTTTCGGGATTGCCTTGGGAGTGGATTGCCAGGCCCTTCTCGATTTTTGCAGTGCTGGGAACTGAACTCAGGACCTCAGAGACGGCAGCACAGTGCTCTACCAACTGAGCTAAATCTCAGCCCTAAAATTCATATAGAAGCACAAAATACCCTATATAGCCAAAACAATCCTAAGCAGCAATTGCAGTGCTGGAAACTCACAACACCAGATAGTCAAATTATATTACAGGGCCATAGTGACAAAAACAGCTTGGTACTGGCACACACACCAACTAAGCTAAATCCCAGCCCCCACTGTTAGATATAGTACCACAAAATGAGCCCTCTACGTTGGAAGGCACTTAAAGGAGCAATAGGGAAGAGTTACCTCCTCAAGTTAGAATGTGCCATAATGAAGAGAATGGAGTAAAGCCCCAGGGACCACCATTTGCTGACGTGGCATGATTTAAAATGAGGAGTAACAACTATAAACATTTATTAATAATTGGAATATAGAACATAAACATTATTAATCTAGGAAAATTAGAAATCATCAAAAGGGAAATGGAGCACATAAATTTTTTGTATTAGTTAAAAATTTTTAAAATTAAAAAGAATGAGATTGATTATTTTTAGCTATTTATATTTTGGCATGTTTTAAAAATATTAATAGATACAAAAAGATTTGGAGGTAAAATAAACCTCTTCTTTTAAAAAAGGGAAAAAAAATAAACATCTTTTATTGTTGTTGTTAGATGCTCTGGAGCTGGGTCCAACTCATAGTGACCCTATATACAACTGAACAAAACACTCACCGACACTGTGCCATGCCCAGCACTATATTAGTGCTTCTCTGTTCTTTTTAGGGTTTGCAATGGCTAACGGTTTTAGGATTGATTTTGGAGTGGAGTGGGGATTTAACCCAGGGCCTCACAGCGCACAGAGCAGCACTTTTATCAACCCCAGTCCAAAACATCCTTAGTGAACTATAAACTGAATGTCAAAGTCTTTTATTTAATGATGTGGCAAATTGTATTATTAAAAGTCTTATATGATGTCATTCTTTTAATTTTGGAGAAATTACTTCTTTGTCTAAGTCTTATTTCTTAACATTCTATTTTTCTTAGTTTAGAATTTTACAACTAAGAATAGAATATTTGGAAAATTTGTTTTTGTAGTTTTTTGTTATGCCTTGCTACTGGAGAATGTTTGGATTGGGAATCTCCAATTGTTCTCTCCTACGTCTTTTTCAAATTGATATAGAAAGACTAAAGAGGCATATTGCAATTGGAAAATAAGGTGGGATGAAAGTTCATTTGCTTCAGGCATTAAACTAAACTGTACAGACTGGTTCAGTTTAGAAGAAAGTTGAAAAAGACAACTGGGATTCAATTTATAGAGCTGCCACTGTACTGTAGACCTATCAATTGTGCATTTAAAAGGCACACAAAACTCATAGAAACATGCTAATAGAAGTGACTCGATATGCTTCACTCTGCCAATCACAGGAGGTTGCTTGGAATGTCATTCTTTTCTCAGTGGTCCCACATGAAATAAGGAATCAACCATAGCAAATGAGCCCAGAAATATTGGCTTACTGACTCATAAGTTTTTAACATGAGGATAGCACATAAGAAATAACAGCTTTCAATTGTCACTTTCAAAACTCTGCACCAATTACTCACTTGTTCTATATTTTGGCAGCATCATGGAATCTATCCAAGATATATCACCCATTCTATTATGACCTACCTCGTCTTTTCTCCATATGAAAGATTAGATCATATTTTAAAGATGATTTCCAGCCATATGTTCTAATGACTTCAACAGTATTAATCTTTTATATATAACTGTATTTTAAGTATATTTTAATGTCAATTTGAATTAAATGTTAGAGGTATAAAATGAACAAGTCAAAAATCACCTTTGTGTGAGGCTAATTGCCAAACTTGGTGCTGCCTTAATCTTATGCTTAAGAGGACCACACAATATGTAGTTTACAAAAACAGGGCAATAAATTAAGAATGTTTTCAAAATTAAAAAAATATGTTTAAGAAAAAACCTAAATATTCACATTTTAACTTTTGACCTATTTATAGTAGCTTGTCAATATATGCTGATCTATTATACTATGTGTTTTAAATGATCATAGTGGAAATAATAAATAAGATATTATGTATTTTGTTATTCATATGAGTAGGGATGTCTCTAAAGGATGAGAAATTAAACTTTTCCTTTTTATACAAATAAAGTGATAAAATACAAAGAAAATACATTTGGGAGACATTGATGTTGAATATACATATTAGTGAAAAAAGCAGGTATTTTTGTTATATTCTTCAGGAAATCTACTGTGTTCTAGTTTACCTGTGACTATGCCCTGTTCGTTCTTAAGAAATTTCCTAGTTAGACAAATCATATGATGTCTTTTCTTCATGATATGATACAGAATAAACACATTGTTTACATATTTAAAGTACCTTTCTATATTATGTTCATATTTAAAATAATAATTTATAAAGTCATTGTTCTAATAAAATGTTTCAAATTTATACATTAGGTTTAAATTTGCTAGCCATAATTTTATTGTGATTTTCTATTTAGCAGTTTGCCATCCTCTTTCCATATCTGTGAGTTCTAAATTAACAGATTTAACTAATCTCAGATCATGTACAAATGTCTACAGTCATACCACCCTGGCATCTGGTCTCATCAGATCTCAGCAGCTAAGCAGGGTCAGGCCTGGTTAGTCCTTGGATGGGCTACCACCTGGGAATACCAGGTGCTGTAGGCTTGGGAGAAGGACTTGACAGACAACTCCTGAAACAATTATCCATTAGAAACCTTATAAATAGCAAAGAAGCACTGACAATAGTGCCAGGCATGGCACAATGTTGAGTAGTGTTTATTTCTCTTACACATGGGGTTTCTATGAGTCAGACCTGACTTGATGGCACCTAACAATAACATCTAACAAATCATGTACTATGTAAGTAGGCTTTTGATGGTAAACATATAGTCGTTTTTCCTTGTAATCATTCCCTAAATACTATTTATAGCACGTTTGTTTTTGTATTAGGTGTTATATATAATCTAGAGGTGATTTAAACTATGTAGGAAGATGTGCACATGTTATATATCTATAT
>VMDO01011275.1:0-17627 GCA_007922755.1 Pedetes capensis
ACTTTGAAATATTTTGCAAGTAATCTCACTTCTACATACCCATATTCCATGAAAATATCATAAACTTTTAAATAAGCAATACTTCTTTATAAACTTCATGTAATACATGATTTTAAGATATTTTTGACTTAATATACATAATAATCATAAATTCTTCAGAGTGAATTTCCAAATGAATGTAATATTGCTTTTGTTCTTCCCAAGTGCAAAGGCTAAATTAATTAGTCCCTAACATGACTAATTAACACAATGTAGTATCTAGAATCACATAATGTTGGAATAAGATATACTTTCCAAGTGACTCTAGATCCCTATTTTAGATAAATTTGATAACTTATTCAATCTTATTGTTCATGGCAATCTTATGACTTCCAATTCAATACTCTTTTAGATAGAATAGATTATCTATTTTGATTTGACACACTTGGAAAATAATTCCAGACCAGCAGAAAAATAATGTCTACTTTGAGAATGTGATAACTCCTCAAATACCATATATTCATTATTTTACATTAACATTATGTTATCCATAATACAGCAAGCTGGCAAAAGTATATTGTGATTCAGAGTGTATTTTATGAGAAAGAACACAACATAATATCTGAAGGAAGAAACTCAGAACATAGATCCTTTAGTCATAAGGTAAGGGAGAAGTTTTTCATCCAAAAGTCCTGGATGTCAGGGAAATGCACAGTATCTTAACTTTGTTTAAAATTAGGGCAATGGAGAAAATTTTCACCTACTTCACAACTTTTCCCCAGGATGACTACGGGCAATTCCATGACAGAATGTTCTTTTTCTTTCTCTTATTCATTTTGTTGCCTGCTGCCGTATCACTGTAGCATTCACTCACATCAGATCTAGAAAGCTAAACAGGGTCAGACTTGGTTAGTACTTGGATGAGAGACCTCCTGGGAACATCAGGTGCTATAGGCTTGGGAGAAGAACCTGGCAACCTTCTCCCCATCTCCCAAAAATCAGCCATTGAAAACCCTATGAAGAGTAGAGAACTGCAATAATGTTTTTCTGTTATACGTAGGGTCACTATGAGTTGGACACTGACTTGACAGCATCTAACAAAACAAAAACAATTCATTTTATTAATATAAATATTTCAAGAGATAAATTCTTATATTGGAAATGGGAAGAATAAAGTTCTTTTTAAGGATCTTTCAATAACAAATTTGAAACTGAAAACTAAATTCAAGGTGCAATAATAAATGATTATTCTTAATCCATCCTCAGTAAATATTTCAAAGTATTATTCCAACCAAGGTATCACAAGTTCAAGGAAACTAAGTAAGTGAAAGACAAAGGAAAATAATTTTAACTCTCAAAGTAGAAAAAATGTACATTTTAGTTGAAAAATAAAATATTGTATGAGAGTAGAAATATAAACAAGGCATACCACTTGGTTTGCCTATTGACCATTTTTATACAAACATATTAATGGAAAGAGTGACTATGGATTTAACAAAAATATTTAACTTATTGCACACTGTTAAGGAAGCAGAAAAGGGGGATATAAGAGAAGTAAACTCTGCAGTTACCACTAGAGGAAGTCAATAGATAATGTCAAAAAGCAATCAAGCAAAATATTGTAGTATAGAAATATAGCTACTCTATGGAGGCAAATTCCTGAAAATAAAAAACAACGAAAAGAGTGTATAATGGGGTTTGTGGGAAGGTAGAAGATAATGTTAGGAGAGTGCCATAGACATTTAAATAAATTTTACCAGTGACATTTTAAAATATAAGTAGGTATTTATTAATTGAATTTTTTAATTATAGAGGTAAATGCAACACCCTTATAAGAAAACCCAATACTGCCTGAACTGAGTGAATAATCTCAGAATTTAAACATCTCTTCACAATTTATATTCAAAACTAAAAGTCTACTTAGCATCTCTTGAGAATTATAATAACAATTATAGCCCTGAAGGTCCTTGAGAATTTGTGGAAATACAGAATAAAATAAAATTCACAAATCCCTTTCATCTATTCCCTTTAATGAGTTATGGTGCTATAATGAATTCTATCATCTGGGACTCTCAGATTGTCTTGATGCTGACATTTGGGATTTTTTGTATTGCAAAAATGTGGAGACTCGTGTTTAGACACCAAAAAGTCCCAGGTGTTTTGAAACCCAGAATTCTGTTTCACATTCCTTCTTGGACCTTTTAATTCAATTCTGCAACTCAAAATGCCTAAAGATTTGATCTGTATGTTGTTCAAATGCTGTCGATCACCTAGTGAAAGACTTAATATTGTTTAATGCCAAATATGTCTCCAAAAAATTTAATCCCTTTATCTCCCTGTTACTTGTTAGTAAAGCTGGCTAATACAGTATTGGGGTCAGAGCCGGTCAATGCAGAAACAGTTTTAAATAAGAGAAGGGAAGGAAATGTGTCAGTTGTTGAAGTCCTAGAAGAATATCTTAAACTTCTTTTCAAAACTTTTCAGAACAGTAAGACCTATTATTTTTGGTAGCATTCATAAACCAAATTCTTGTAAGGGAATTTATTTTCTGTCTCTAAATTGCTGGCTCTTAAATTGTATTTTTAAAGTAATTAGAGAGCTAATGGAGATAAGATCAACTGGTAGAGTGGCACTATGCACTCTGTGAAGACCCAAGTTTGATTCCCCAGTACCAAAAAATGGGAGGAAGACATGGCAATCCATTCTCAAAGAAATCCCAAAACAATCAGCCATTGAAAATCCTATGAGGGTCACTATGAGTTGCACCTGACTCTATGGCACCTAACAACAACAGAAAGCTAGTAATTAAGAGTAGTAAGTTCCTTGTCACAGTTCTACCAGGTTTTCAGTAAATTAAACAATAAATGAATACCTCGAAGCCTTATCATGACATGTCATAGAGGTGTTAAGTGAATGTCATACAAAATGAACTCCCTAAGAAATAGATCAAATTATCTACTTTATGAGTTTATAGGTTATCCACTAAGTTTTCCAAGATTCATACTATGTACATTCCACATTAAAATATTAATGGATGTTTACAGTTGTTTCCTGATCATTTTGAGTCATGCCACATCAGCAAATGGAGGTTCCTGGGGTTTTACTCCACTCCCATCATAAAGATAGACCCTCCTTTGAGGAGGAACTTTTTCCCCAATCATCTTTTGAGTGCCTTCCAAGGTGGCAAACTCATTTTCTGGAACTGTATCTGATAGTGTTTCTCTGCCATTCATAGAGTTTTCAATGGCTAATTGTTTTAAGAATAGGTTAGCCATGTCCTTTTCCCTAGTCTATCTTAGTCGGAAGCTCAGCTGAAACCTGTCTACTATGGGTGACTCTACGAGTGTCTATAATACTGGTGGCATAGCTTTCAGTATCATAGAAACATACAAGCCTTCACAGTACAGCAAACTTACAGATAAGTGACAGGAAGAGTTCCATATTGTGGCTATTCCCAAGAAAAGGGATCAAACCAAATGCAGAAAATACTGATATCATTAATATCTCACTTAAGTAAAACTTTACTAAAGATCATTCAAAAGCAACTGCAACAGTATATTGACAGAGAACTGCTACAAAATAAACCCAGATTCAGAAGAGGACATGGAACAAGGGACATAATTGCTGATGTCAGATGGATATTAGCAAAAACAGAAAATACCAGAAATATGTCTATCTATGTTTTATTGACTATGCAAAGGCACTTGACTATGTGGATCACAACAGATTATGGATAACATTGTGAAGAATGGGAATACCAGAGCATTTAATTTTACTCATGAGGAATTGGTATAATTGTTCAAACAGAACAAGGAAACACTGCCTAGTTTAAAATACAGAAAAGTGTGTGTCAGGGCTGTGATCTTTTACCATACCTCTTCTACCTCTATGCTGAGCAAATAATCCAAGAAGCTGGATTTTTGATGCCATCAGTGTTGGAGGAAGACTCATTAACAACCTGCATTATGCAAGTGATGCAACTCTGCTTCCTGAAACTGAAGAAAATTTGAAGGATTTACTGATGAAGATCAAAGAACAGTATGGATTGCACCTCAACCTCAACAAAACAAAACTCCTTACAACTGGGTCAGTAAGCAATTTCATTATAAATGGAGAAAAGTTTGAGATTTTCTAAGATTTTGCTTTACTTGTTTCTACAATCAACACCAGTAGAAGCAGCAGTCAAGAAATCATAAGATTCATTGCACTGGGAACAGCTGTTACAAAGTGTTGAAAAGTAAAAATGTCACATTGGAGACAAAAGTATATCTGATTTATGCCATGGTATTTTTCAGTCCCACATCATACAGTTGAAAAAGCTGGACAGTGAATAAGGGAGACAGGAGAAGAATTGATGCTTTTGAATTATAGTGCTGGAGAAGAATATTGAATATACCATGGACTGCCAAAAGAATCAACAGATCTACCCTAGAAGTGCAACCAGAATGCTCCTTGGAAGCAAGGATGGGTCAACTGCACCTTATGTATTTTTTCCATACAGTCAGGATGGACCAATCTCTGAAGAAGGACATCATGTTTGGGATAGTGGCAGGTCAGCGAAAAAAAGGAAACACCCTCAAGTAGATGGATTCACACAGTGTCTGCAACAATGGGCTTAAACATAAAAAAGATCATGTGCCTGGTTAGTGTTAGGAATGTTTCGTTCTGTTGTTCATTTGTTTGTTTGTTGTTAGGTGCTGTCCAGTCAGATCCAACTCATAGCAGCTCTCATAGGGTTTTCAATGGTTGATTGTTTGGGGATTGCTTTGGGAGTGGATAGCCACATCCTTCTCCCATTCTGTTCTATTGTTTATAGGGTCACTGTAAGTTGGGCCCCACTTGACAGCACCTAACAACAATAGCTACAAAATTTTAAGCCCTGACTGAAAGGTAATGACAGACTTTTAAATTTTCTTTTCAGGAAAGCAACTCATTTTTAAAGACTAATTATTGCAAACTATTGCTAATTCATGTCAATACTCGATTTTTAACTAATATACATAACCATATTAAACCTAAGGATGCAGGGAAATAAAGTAATTAGTGTTGCTTGAAGTGAGATCTGACCTTAGCCATCTTGTATCTTTTATAATCTAAACATTTGGAATGTGAACACTTGTTTTCTTATTGCTTAAGGGAAAGATGTCAATACATCAATAAAGCCTGCTTTATTATGAAACACTTTCAAGTTGCAAGTCAAGGATTTTAATTGCCTATCTCAATGTCAGCCTGCAGCTATAGCCCTGTGGCATCCGATCACGTCAGATCTCAGAAGCTAAGCAGGGTCGGGACTGGTTAGTACCTGGATGGGAGACTGCCTGGGAACACCAGAAGCTGTAGGCTTGGGAGAAGGACCTGGCAACCCCCTCCCAAAAATCAATCTGCCATTGAAAACCCTATGAACAGCAGAGAAGCACTGACAATAGTGTTTCCCCTGTTGTACACAGGGTCGCCATGAGTCGGACACCGACTGGACGGCACCTAACAACAACAACAAATCTCAATGTCAAACCCTGACAGGCATCCTCTTCACTAATTCCTTGCCCAGTCCCTTATTTCTTGTTCTCATTTCAAACCCCCAAGGCATTCGTCTAAATATTTCATTTGGCATTAAGTACTAAAATAGCAAAAGACATAAAAATGTTTAAAAAAGAGGAATGCTAAGCTCACTACAGAAAATTCCCTAATATATTTTTCTATGTATCTACTAATAAAGACATAAGGCAAGGAAACAAGCTATCTTATTCATTAGCTTCTTGATATTGCTAAGATATTTTTATTCCATTCTATTAAATTTTGCTCAATTGTAAAGCATTGTAGAAGCTATTAAGGTTTTAAAATTCTGACATTCATAATAAGTAGGGATGGGTGAAATAAGTTGCTTAATTATAGACATTTCAGTTAGGGAAATGGATAGTATCGCAGTTGTTACTGTTACTTTATTTAATACAGAAATTACAGTGCACAAAATTCAGTTCATCCCTTCTGGTATAATCTCTCTCCTCCTCAGCTAAAATAATTACTGTGCTTTGCACCTACAATAGCAACTATTAAGTGTTCGTGTTCCTTTTGTGTGAATTCAGTATGCTTTTCTCTCAAATCAAAATCACTCAATATTTCTTCAATGTCTCTTGCATTTGTTTTAAACCCAAAATAATCAGTAGTCATTCACTTATTCCTACCAGGATTTTCATTTCTTATAGTAATGTTCTTATCTTCTAACTCTTCTCACAATTAGTTTTGTTTCAAAAAATCTCTCAATTTTTTCTGTTCATTATTCTAAAGCCCCAGCACACACTACAACCCACTGAAGGCAAAACATGAATGTTACCTCTTTCCTCATTTCAACTCTTCTCTTCTTACTTTGTGGCAATTGAAGAGATTATTGCAACTTCCAAACTTGCCTTGTCCAGTTTTCCCTAAATTGTTCTAGACATTCATTCTAATCCCTACAAAATTCCAGTAGGCTTTCATTTAGAAATTGGCAAACTAATTCTATAATTCGTATAGAAATTGAAAGGACCTAGAATAGTCAAAACTCCTTTGATAAAGGAAAATAAAGTTGGGAGACTAACACTACCTGATCCCAAGATTTATTATAATGCTTCACTATGGTACTCAGTTCCAGAGCAACAAATAAATCATTGAAAAGAATAGAGAGTTTGGAAATGATGGTCATTCCAGAGAATTCTTAGATAAAATGCCAAAAGGATGATCCATAGGAGACATGAATGATGAATTTGATGTCATCTCTTGAATTTTTATGCCACAGTATTCATATATGGAAATCCTAAACTTGAAGGAGGTGGAGCCTTTTGAAAGAGATTGGTGACCTTGTATAAGGTAGGACAAAGGAAGTTGGCTCACACCTTCCACCATGTGAGGAGAGAGCCAGAGGCAATTATGAATCAGAGGGGCCTCCACCAGATCACAAATTTGCCAGCATTTTGATCTTGGACCTCCCAGAGGTGGGAGAAATAAATTTCTGTTGTTTATAGACAACGCAGCTTAGCGTATTTTATAATAGCTACCTGAATGGACCAGAAAATCATCAAAATAATAAACTTGTCTGCATCTGACATAAAATGTCTTTAACTCATATACTCAGCAAAAGATTTATAACCAAAATATGCAAAGAACCCTCAAACCCAATAATTAGAAAATAAATAACCCAATTTTTTAAATGAATAAAATATTTAAACAAATACTTTAACAGGTAATGAGCACATCAAAGAATTCTAACTTTGTTAACCATTAAGAAAGCATAAATTCAAACCACTATGAAAAACCACATGCACACCTATTAAAATGCCAAAAAAAAAAAAATGGCAAAAACCCTAACATAACCCAGTACTGCAAAAATTTTGGAGCAGTTGGAACTCATACATATTACTGTTAGAAATGAAAAATAGTACTACTCTCAAAAGTTATTTACCAGTTTCTTACCAATTTTAATATGTACCTAACAAGCCACACACCTTCTCAGTCACCCATACCTGTTTCCAGTGTTTTACTTTGACTACGAATATTGATAATCCTAAGAATCAGTGATTGGCCCAGTTCTCTTCTTCCACTCTACTCACATATGTGCTGCTTTCTCCCTAGGAAATCTAATCTATATCTATTAATCCAACGAACATTTATTCACTGATAATTCCCAATTTTATATCTTCATATTGGACCCCTTCTTCATCTTCAGATTCTACAAATCTGAAGGCTGTGATTTACCCACTCAAATGTAACAGAGTCATCCCAAACTCAACAAGTCCTAAAGATGGTTCATCATCTTTCTCCACAGCCAGGTTCCTTTGAAGTCTCCTTGTTCATTGAGTGGTACAAACATACATTTAGTTCCTAAAGACTGAACAAGAAACTACAGTTACAATTTTGTTCTTTATAATCCCATCCTCTATATATTATTGATAACTTTGGCCATTGATGTTCTATTTTGTTTAATTATCTATGAATTTTACCTTTTGTTTCCATCTCAACTATATCAGAAGCTACTTTCATCTTTCTCCAAGACCATAGCTAGGACCACAAAACTCATGCTATCACCCTTAGTTTATTCTAGTCTCTACCCAGCCCATTCTCCAAACAGTACACAGTGATCTTTTTAAAATGTTAATATAATTTTACAATTATTATAATCCTGGAACAATCAGCCATTGAAAACTTTATGAGGGTCACTATGAGTCAGACTGGACTTCAGGGCACTTAACAACAATAATAACATACTTATAACTCTTCTTCAATGGATTCATATTGCTTTTAAAATGAAATTCCAAATACTTAATATAGCCAAGTCCCTCTATTATCTTTATCTCCAGGCTAAATTCACAGCATTCTCACCATTTCTTTCTATGTTTTAAGAAAGTTCTTGACCTTTGTATGTATCCATTTCATTCCTTCATTCTCCCAATGCTTTTACAAATTATCTTCTATTCATTATTCTAATCTCAAATCAAATAGAATTTCTTTAGAGAATGTTTCACTAACTAGTCTATATAAATTGTACTCTCGTGTTATAATCTCTTATAGTTTACAATGTTTTCCTTCACAGTAACTTACCAACTTGAAAATAAGGGGTCTGCTTTGATTATTCTTAATGCTGTGTCCCTCCTTATGTTGTAATCCTCATCAGATCAACAACCATAGCTGTTTTATTCACCATTGGGCCCCTAAAACTGATCTAGTATCAAGTACATAATAAAGGTTCAAAATATTTATTTAAGATATAAACATATCTCTATATTATAAACATAGGAATTGGAACTTAGATAATAAAATTCATTCTTATGTGACATTGCTAGAAAGAAGAGGAACTAACATTTATATCCAAGTACATAGAACTCTAACTGCTCATTTTTACAACTGAGCTACTACCATCTTATAGCTACCTCAGCTAGTCATATACAGAGAGAAACTTAGGATGGTTTTGTTCTTCCCTTTTCTTTAGTTTCAAGAGCTTTGCATAATAATTTCATGTACAGTTTTTATCTCAATACCATGACAACTGGCTAAGCCAACAGCATTCACTCCACTTATAAAGTGGCAAAACTCTAGATGACCAATAAGAATGACAATATTTGATTGATATGTAAGGACAACTAGTCAATCAAAATGCTTTCAACAGTTAAACACATTCTCAATTTTCTCTGACAGGTGGCACAGCTACAGTTGGAAACTGTGATGAATTGTTTGCCACATGCAGGTGGCAGAAGAGAATTAAATTACAACACATGAAAATGTGGTTTTCAGCTGTTTCACAATTTGGAACTACATTGGCCAAGAAAGAAGTGGAATTTCTATTGGCTTAAATTTCAGGGGATTTTATGTTTGAATCAACTGAGTTCAGACTGAGGGAAGATTTCTCAAACAACTGAAGCATATATTGCTTTTCTTTTTGTGTCTCCACTGTTTCATTGAATTTATTGAATTAAAATGCTGAGTAGCACAGCAAAGCTAAAATGCTTAGAATTAGTATTTATTTTAGTCCAGTATTAAGTGATTTTAATACAATTAACTTTCTTTTTAAATTGTACTTATGAATTTTGTCAAAAAGTTTGTAATAATTTTTTGGACATTTTTAATGTACACCTTAATGTGATTCATTCTGACATGCTTTCCATTGTGGCATTTACATATATGCATTTTGATGTACATTATTCATATAGGTTCCCCCTTACCCTCTTGTATGCTTCCCCCCCACCCTCCCCATCTAAGTCTTCTCTATCATTTTAAAACTAAATAATGCTGAACTGACACCTCCTGTCACTCATATGTCAGAAAAAGTGTGGTTCCAATAAATACAAAAATGTTTAATATGAAAGGGCACTATGGTAAAAAAAATGTTAGTGACTTCAGGTCCTCATAGTTTATCATTTTTACACTTCATATTCTTTATTTATATTATATTTTATGTAGTGCTTGTTCAGGAGATTTTGTTCAAAGTCTACTGATACCCTTCTACTCAGTAGTGCTGACTGAAGAATATCTATTTAAACAAAGACAGACTTAAACAAACAAAAAAGACACTCTAAGTCAAATTTCAGAATGATATATGTATAACATAACACAATTGATGCAATGTAACATTATGATAACAGTTAACGGTACAATAATCATTAATACAAATGAAATATATGAAAAGCATGAAGATATCATTTTCTTTAGATGATGAGCAGTCATAAATATTCCCTTATATTAACTGAGGGAAAAAATTCTTGTACAAATCTACCTTAAGCAATTCACATATATTTAGTGAAATTTTCAATCTTAAAGCAATGCTTTAACAAGGAACTCTGACTTGCCCTTCCACTCAGCCCTTATCCTAAAGCAGAGTATCTTCAAGGGAGTATTTTCTACCTTACAATGAATACAGCCTAGTGTAGGATTCTACCACAAAAATATTAAACAATGCAGGAAACATCAAAAGAAGTTGGAAGGAATACACCAAGTCATTATCCCAAAAACAATGAGTGGATGATCAACCACTGCCACAGTCCAGTTGCAGCCTAGGATCCAGGGGTTCCTGAAGGCATATGAGGAGTCGGCCATGGGTAACAGGAACAGTAGCTTGGAGGCAGTGTGGATCTGTTCCATTTATGTTTTAGACAGCTCAATGTTTTATACAATTTTTTAGGCTTAGGTCATGCAAGCAGTAAGAATAGCACATGTAGTTATTCATGAAACAAAGTTTCACAAGCACCTGTTAATCATAATAACCCATAGTTTAAAACACAAACTTCACTATCTCTAGACACCAAACACTTGGAAGGTCTCTTTCTTCTCAGCCTTTTTATAAATGGTAAGTTAAAATAGCATATTTGAACTCTATCCTTATTGAACAACAGCCTCTATTCTTTTTCTCTAACTGGGAACAAAGGTCTGTAGATAAGCACCTCTCCATGTTGTGTATCCACTCTTTTCCCCAGCTGGGAGCCAAGGTCGTCCTTTGGACAGATAAGCACCTCCATGTTAAATTGTCAAGGAGGCTTTTGTGTTGTGGGAACAGACCTGTGTATTCTTTTGATTGTTCTATACTTTCTTTGTAAACCTTAGCTATCCTAGGTGGGGCCACTTCAGTCCGAGTAGGGGCTAACAACTCAACCTGCTGCAGCTGAAGCATAAATTACTTAATGCTTGAGTTCTAGGGTGGAAATTGCTGATCAGCTTTACTAAAATATTGTCCACATAACCCTTATAATTGGTGGTCATTACCTCTAATTCATTTACAAATTTTTTCAGTCATGTCATTCTTTCAGCATTTGTTTCATTAGAGTTTAATACAATATTAGATATGAGTATTAGTCCTAAACATGAAATAATTATGTACATAATAATTAGAAGCAGTAATCCTATTTCTAGAAAGCAAAAAGCACATATTCCTTTTCTCCATCCCCATCCATTTCTTGGAAGATGAGTTCCTTGAACCCCTCTTCCCCATATCCGGACCTTGTCAGACAATATGGTTAGAAATGGCTGTGGCAAACGACTTTAAAAAGTTGCATATGATCAGGAATCAATGGTACTGAAGGACAAAGTGGAAGCTGCCTTGAAGGAACTGGTGAAACAGAAGGCTCCAGGAATTGATGGAATACCAATAGAGATGTTTCAACAAACAAATGCAGCACAGGAAGTGCTAACTTGTTTATAGCAAGAGATTTAGAAAACAGCAACCTGGCCAAGTGACTGGAATAGATCCATCTTTGTGCCTATTCCCAAGAGGATCCAACAAAATGTGGAAATTGCTGATCAATATCATTAATATCACACACAAGCAAAATTTTGTTAAAGACACTTCAAAAGCAACTGCAGCAGTATTTAAACAGAGAACCGCTGGAAAAATCAAGCCAGATTCTGAAGAGGACCTAGAACCAGAGACATGATTGGTGGATATTAGCCAAAAGCAGAGAATACCAGGAAGATATCTATCTATGTTTATTGACTATGCAAAGGCATCTGACTGTGTGAATCACAATAAATTATGGATAACATTGTGAAGATGGGAATACCAAAGCACTTAATTGTACTCATATGGAATCTGTATATGGATGAGACAGCAGTCCTTTGAACAGAACAAAGAAACACTGCCTGTTTTGAAGTAAAGAATCATACATTGAGGCTGTATCCTTTCACCATACCTCTTCTATCTCTATACTGAGCAAATAATCAGAGAATCTTGACTTCACAAAGAATGCAGTATCTTAGTTAGAGGAAGACTCATTAATACCTGTTATGCAGATGACACAATTTTGCTTGCTCAGAGTGAAAAGGATTTGAAATACTGATGAAAATCAAAGAACACAGCTCTCAGTGTGGATTGTGCCTCAACATCAACAAAACAAAAATCGTTACTAATGGGTAGGTACACAGCTCCATGATACATAGAGAAAAGATTGAGGTTGTCCAAGACTTTGCTTTACTTGGTTCTACAATCAACAACCACAGAAGCAGCAGTCAAGAAATCAAAGACAGGCTGGGCATGGTAGCGCATGCCTGTAATCCCAGCGGTTTGGGAGGTGGAGCCAGGAGGATCACAAGTTTGAGACCAGAGGAAGTCTGCATAACTTAGCAAGACCCTGTCTCAAAAAGTTAAAAAAAAGGGGGGGGGGCCTGGGGGGTGCAGCTCAGTGGTCCAGCACTTGCAAAGCATGCAAGCATGAGGCCCTGGGTTCAACCCCTAGTACCGCAAAAAAAATAAAAATAATTAAAAAAAAAAAGAAATCAAAGACACATTGCACTGAGAAAAGCTGTTCCAAAAGACCTCTTTGATGTGCTGAAAAGTAAGGATGTCACATTGAAGATGAAAGTGTGCCTGGCTTATACCATGGTATTTTCAGTTGCATCATATGGTTATGAAAGCTGGATGTTGAATAAGGGAGACAGAAGAATTGGTGCCTTTGAATTATGTTGCTGGAGACAAATATTGAATATACCATGGATTTCCAAAAGAATCAACAGATCCATCCTAGAAGAAGTGTAACCAGAGTGCTCCTTGGAAGCAATCATGGGTCAATGATGTATTTTGGACATGTAGTCAGGAAGGATCAATCCCTGGAAGAAGAACACCATGTTTGGGAAAGTGACAGGTCAATGAAACAAATGAAAACCCTCAACTAGATGGAATGACACAGTGTCTGCAACAATGGACTTAAACATAAATAAGATAGCACATAAGCCTGGCACAGAGTCTGGGAGTGTTTTGCTCTGTTTTACATAAGGTTTCTTTGAGTCAGACCCACCTAAGAACAACAATGACATAAGACATGGATCATCTTTTCATGTGCTTGCTTGCTATCTTTATATCTTCCTTGGGGACATTTCTGTTAAGGTCTTTGACCCATTTTTGAATTAGATTGTTCATTTTCCTATTGAGTTTTAAAAGTTCTATATATCTTTTGGATAACAATTCTTTATTAGATAAGTCTTTTGTATGTTTTCTGCCAGTTTGTGGTTTGTCTTTTCATTCTCTCAACAGAATATTTCCCAGAGTAGAATTTTTATATAATTATGTCTGGATTATTCTTTCTTTTATTGATCATATTTGCAATTCATTAAGTGCACTTTTACTTCATGTATTTTCAACTTATTATGGGTTTATTAGACCATAACTCCATCATGAATTGAGGAGCATCTGTATTGAAGACTATTTTTGCTCTATTTTCTTTGCTCCTTTGTTAAACATCAATAGTTATTTTGTTCTGTTTCTTCCCTTCCTACTCTGTTTCCTTGTTTCATTTGTGTATTCCTTCACCAATATCACACTCTCTTGATTACTGTACTCATATAGTCCTCCAACTTTGTTCTTCTCTTTCATCAGTGTGTTAGCAATTTTGGATCTTTTGCTTCTCTACATAAACGTTAGAACCTATTTGTTGATATCGATAAAATAATTGCAGGAATTTTGGGTTGATTTGCATTCAATGCAGAGATCAAGTTGGGATGATCTGAAACATGACAATATTAAGCTTTTCTATTCATAAACATAGTATAGCCGTCTAAGCTATGCACAGTGGCTTATGCCTGTGATGCCAGCAACTTGGGAGGAAGAGGCAGGAGGATCTCAGGTTTGAAACCAGTGGCAACCTGTATAACTTAGCAAGACTCTATCTCAAGATAAAAAAAAATTTAATGGGCTGGGGGTGCAGCTCAGTGCACTTTCAAAAAGCATGCATGAGACTCTGGGTTTAACCTCCAAGTATTGAAAAAAAAAAAAGAAGAACCTTCCATTTCTTTCAGATCTATTTGGAAGTCCAAAACCCAGACAAATTCATCAGCTTTATAGTCTTCTTCATATACATCTCATAGATATTTGGTTAGATTTATATCTAATATTTCATATTTGAAAGGTGCTGTTGTAAATGGTGTTTTTTAAATTTTTAAAACTTGTTATTCATTGTTGGTATATAGGAAAGCAATTCACTTTTGTACATTAGTCTTGTATCCTGAAAACTTTCAGTAACTAGTAGTTGCAGAAATTTTTGCTTAGATTTTTTCAGGTTTTCCACATAGACTATCACATCATCTGTGAGCTGAGACAGTTTTATTTCTTCCTTCCCAAACAATATACCTTTTATTTCCTTTTCTTATTTTATTTTATTATCTACAATTTCCTGTGCAAGGCTGAAAAGTAGTGGTGATCAAGAATAGTCTTGCCTTGTTCCTTTAGATGATTGACTTTAGATCGTTCTTTTCTTCTAATACAGGCATTCAGTTTTCTTCTAGGAACTACTGTCACTGTATTCCACAATTTTTCACAAGTTGTATTTTCATTTTCATTTAATTCAAAATTTTTTAAATATTTTTGAGATTTCTCCTCCAACTGATATGTTATTTAAAAGTGTGTGATTTAATCTCCAAGTATTATGGTAGATCTCCATCCATCTTCCTGTTATTGATTCCCATTGTGACCTGAAAGCAGACGTTATATGGTTCCATTTTTCCTCCACCTACCAGTAGCACAAGAGTGTTTTTCTCTGATATTCACTGTAAGGATCTCATAGAATTCAAGGTGTTAATGATCACAGAAGTGTGGGAGCCTCCTGATGACTGAGTTCCCCTTACAACTTTTACCTCTCAGACATCCAAGCTGAGCCTCCAGCTATTCTTTAATTACAGTTCAGATGTTCCTATACCAGAACTGGTTTCCACTGTGGTTTTATCTCATAGGTTTCTGCCTCTATGAGCTTAGATTCTCTGTATTTGCCTTTTGATCTCACCAGTTAGAGAGGCAGTCATTTGCCCATTGGCCTCATTCCTCTTTCCCATCTAAGAAGACTTGCTGATTTTTCCAGTTTGCTCAGTTTTTCACTTGTTTCTATAACACAATGGCAATTTCTGAGCTTCTTACATGCTGAACCAAAACCGAGAAGTCCATCTTCCCAATTTTTATTTACTATCCTATATCTACAGTTTCATGGGTTTTTTTTTTTTTACTGATATAGTTTGTCAATTCAATTTGGTCTCTTGCAGGATACTTACAAAGACTTTCACGTTTTGCTCACCAACTGAAGAATGATTTCTTTTTTGTTCCTATTATAATGTACAAACTAAGATTTGCTTAAATATTTTTTAGTTTTTGCGTCAGATCACTTAATTGCTGCCTTAACTTACAAAGTGTTATACTAGTGCCTAGCTCACAAGCATTGCAGTTTTCACCTTGGTGACAGTGGCTCAACTAAAAAAATATTTCCTTAGTGCAGATCATATCACCTTTCATGAAGATAACTGAGATCATCTCCAGCTGATATTATTGTTTGCTTCTCCCTACATCTCTGCATTGGTCTTTCTCAATATGCTTTTCTTCTGGGAAATATTATGGAAGATGTACACAGATGTACACAAGTACACAGCCACATTTTAATTAAACTGTAAATAAAAAGGTTACAGGCAAAGCATTAATTTATTCACAGATATAACTATTAAAAGTATCTCAATATTGGCAACTTTCAAAGGGTTAAGCAGTGAAAAGATAGGACACAATTTTGTGCGGTTTCAGGCCCAGAGAACTGCTCCTCTTTCCCCAGAAAGGGAAATAAGAAAATAAATGAGTGGAAATACTAATAAAGGACACTTCTGATTACTGTGTTTGAGAAACACAGGGTCATATTATCAGCAGTAAATTTAAAACAAAAAATTGACAATATCCTCTCTACCTTAAGTTTTTCTATGGCTAATCACTGTCTATCAATAGAATATACATTCTTTAATAAAGTTTATAAGTGCCTTGTCACCCCATGATCCAGTTCTCATAATCTCTCTCTCTCTCCCTCTCTCTCTCTCTCTCTCTCTCTCTCTCTCCCCCCCCACTTCTGAATCCCATCCATACTGAACCACTTCAAATTTCCTGAATGCTTCACTGTATATCATGTTTTTTAAAAACCAATACTAGTGTTAAAAATTGAGACCAATTCAATTTAGAAAATTTACTTGAACAAATAAAAAGGTTTTATAACAGAGTATCACTTCACACTGAAGATGTATCAGAATGTCCCAGCTCACTTCATTTGCAGGTTGTATTTACAACCAGAAAAAAGGAAGTGACACATGGAAACAACCTAGTTGGCTGCAGCTGGCATTTCAACCTTTGATTAGCTGAAAGTTCAGATGCTGTGATTGGCTCAGATTGAGGTGCTCAGTTACAAGGGCATACTCAGGTTAGATAAAAATTTATACATCAAACTAAATAGGAACTAAGAATCAAAGTGATGCAAACTGTTAGTGAATAAAGACAATGTTCTTCACTATATATTACAAAACAATGGAATTCTGCAGAAATTCAGAGGCCTAATTATCAAATTTATCCTAACTTTACTCATCTTCACAGTTAAAATAACTTCACAACTCTGATCTTTGTTTCCAAGTTTATCTCTGAATCTGAAATTTATATCTTCCGAATTTTGCATACTTTAAACCATCTTGTCCACAAGAACATTAAAACATATGTAAGTCAATATTATATTATACATAACATTCTATGTGTTATGCACTATAACTACTAACCAAGTGGTTCCATTTTTCAAAGAAATTCATGTAATTTTGTCTACATTGCATTTTGTCTACATTGCATTTCAAGATTCTGAATTTCTTTATTGAAAAATACATTTAATACCTAAAAATACATGTTTAAAAAATTGTTTGTATAAGAGGAGGACTAGAAAGAGGATGAAAAAATACACTTATTTATTTTCTAATTGTTAGATCTAGATATTTGGTTTTGCCAGTGTTTTATGAAAAATATGAGTTATTGTATTTTAAAAATATAACAGAAAGAACAGATGGCTATTTATAGTACTGTACTCTAAGAAATAATACAGGACAAACAGCTTTATTGAATCTGGATAAGCAATGGTGTGAGATTAGGGGTTGAAAAGACATGAACGTATTTCTTTCAAAAAATGAGAATTATTTGGAGTTACTCAGGGCAATACAAGAAAGTGGGATAAGGAAGAAATACATGAACATGATAGAAAGAAGCTAGCAATGCATGAAATGAGATGGCCTGTGAAAAATTCTCACTTGTAGGGTGGCTAATGAGCTTTTGAGACTGAAATATGCAGTTTTAAAGTTGATTACATTGTTAGAATGTTACATTCCAGGCTCCTTCGAGCTGATACATAACTCCCTCTTAAATTTAAGCAGCT
>VMDO01011275.1:17727-48182 GCA_007922755.1 Pedetes capensis
CTATATAGTAAAAGATAGAGAAGACTTGGATGGGAAACTTAGATAGGAAGGGGGGAGGGGGGAAACATAGAGGAGGGTAAGGGGTAACCTATATGAATAATGCTTATCAAATTGCATATATGAAAATTGTCACAACGAAAAGCATGTCAAAATGAATCACATTATGATGTACATTAAAAATTTCTAATAAAAAAAAACTTAAGCAGCTAAATGTCTCAAGTAACAGTGTTGTTTGTTGTTTGTTCTTTTGTTTGCTTTATGTAAATCACAGACCAAGGATGAATTAATAGAAAAAGTTACCAGATATATGGATGTCTCTATTCCCCAGGAGAAGGTAAAGAAGCCAGAAACAAGAAAGGCAAGCAGACTTTTAGAGGGAAAATTGCCTTGGATAGACAGAGGAGATGGTGGCCTGAGAGAGAGAGAGGTGGAGGGGGAGAGGTGCACAAGGTCGTTGGAGAGAGGAGAGCAGAGGAGCAGGGAGGAAGGAAGAGAGAGAGCTTGTGGAAGAAGAGTGAGTGGGCACATGTTCCCTCTAGTTTTATTTAGACTAGAGAATACTCAGTGTGACATCAGCCCTGGGCATCCAGTGCTGGGTGCCTAGTATGACATGAGCCTAGGGACTTTGAAAAAAAAAAAAGAAAAAGAAAAAGTTACCAGACCACCTTGGTAGTGAAGGTGCAATAATACATAACCTAAAACCAATCATCAGAACCACAGGCTAAGAGCAAGAGTTTAGTGAAAAATTTAGGTACTAGGGGATTCACACGCCTGCAGCCATAGCCCTGTGGCATCCGATCCCATCAGATCTCGGAAGCTAAGCAGGGTTGGGACTGGTTAGTACCTGGACGGGAGACCGCCTGGGAACACCAGAAGTTGTAGGCTTGAGAGAAGGACCTGGCAACCCCCTCCCAAAAATCAATCTGCCATTGAAAACCCTATGCACAGCAGAGAAGCACTGACAATAGTGTTCCCGTTGTACAGAGGGTCTCTATAAGTCGGATACCGACTCCACAGCACCTAACAACAACAACAGAGGATTCACACAGTGCCCCAGAGGACAGTAGACTTCCAAAGGGTCTGAAGTAGAGGGTCAAGTTCAGCCTTCCCACCTCTGAAACACCAGGGGGTCCCAGCTGATAATCAATCCAAATCAGCTTTTCAAAAATTTCTCACAGGTTAACAAATGCTACTGGGCCTATATTTGAATTTCCTACATATCAAAAAGTGAGGCATCATTTGATATTTAACTAAGAGCATCCAAAGAGGGAGTAAAATTTGACAATTTATGGGAGAGTTCATCAGTTTCTCATTACTGTTACAAGATACCTAATTTACAAAACAACTTAAAGAGGAAAGTTTTATTTTGGCTCATGGTTTCAGAGATTTTAGTTCATAGTCCTTTAGCCTAATCACTTTAGGCCTCAAGTGAGGCCAACCATCATGGCAGTGGGAGTGCCTAAGGCAGCAAAGTTGCTCACCTCATGGTGGCCAGGAAGCAGGGAGGGGTGTGTGGGTGTGTGGGTGTGTGTATGTGCGTGTGCGCGAGCGCGCCCGAGAGAGAGAGAGAGAGAGAGAGAGAGAGAAAAGGAAGGGGTGCAGAAGAAGATATAGCCCCACAATATAGCCCCTAGCAACCTAATTCTTCCAACTACATCACACCTCCAAAAATTTCTTCTACCTCTCAATAATGACATCAAGTTATGAATCCATTAATGGGTTAGTCTATTAATGAAGGAAGAGCCCTCATGATACAATCATTTCCTCAAAGCCCTACCTCTGAACATTGCATTGGCAACCTGTCCTTTAACACTTGAGCCTTTTGGGGAGACATATAATTCTAAACCATAAAAACAGACATATATTTGGTGATAACTATGACCCACTCAAATAAAAAACATATAAGAAGCTCTATCAGAAAATATGACAATTGTCAAGTTGTTACTATTATAATCCTATAAACTACTATTTATAATAGACTTAATATGCCAATATTAATATTAATCATCATTCATAAAGATATTAAAAAGAAATGCCAGGCGTTAACAAAATTTCCCCTGGGTAGTGACACTATGACAAATAATAACCTCCCTTGTTCTCATCCATATGGAAGTTTTTCAGAATACATTCATTTTTTACTAGAAAATAAATCATTTTAATTGTTCAGGAAAATTTTAATTTATATGGGTGTATCTGGAGATAAAATGCATACCCACTATAGTTCCATGATCATTCTAATTTCTAAGGCTATGCTACTATTAGCTTTTCCAACTAAGGAATTTATGTATGTCATCCTCTTATTAGTTTTACATTTTCTAGAAACTAGAAAGAAGACAAAGAGACTGTGGAAAAAATAATTTGTTGACAATACAGTTTAGCTTTTTCCCAGGGTAAAGTTTCTTTAGTCTTCCACTGAAAATGTTATTTCTCATTACTTCTCTCAATTCAAATTGGATATTCCTCACCTCAGATGATTCACAGTTTTAAATCCTCATCCCTGCCAGGTTACCACCATATTTTTCCTCATATCAGTGTCAGGGACAGCCTGGGCAGTCACCATTTATTTATAATTGTGTTGTTAAGGATAGAAATAAGTGGAAAATGTTAAAAAAAAAAAAAAAAAACCTGCAGTTACTCTGCTGGACAAAACCTGGCCTGTAAACCTTTAAGAGTGTCCAATAAAGACCAAATTATTTCACTGAGCAGAAATGGGAAAAAAATAGTGTCAAGCTGTCAACACTAGAAAAAATAGAGGTGTCATTTCTCAGTAATTTAAGAGCCTGGGACATATCTTTTCTCAGGCAACATTTGCGTGTGTGTGTGTGTGTGTGTGTGTGTGTGTGTGTGTGTGTGTATAAAATTAAAAGGAAGGAGAGTGGGAGAGAGAGCAAGAGAATGAGAGAGAGAGAGAGAGAGAGAGAGAGAGAGAGATCAAAACTATAGGACTCATTTTATCAAGAAGATATTCTGCTTCCAAAGTTTAATATCTATTTTTTCTTTCTCAATTATACAGAACAATTTGACACTCTTTCTTCATCATCAACACCAACTCCTGTGTTAGCAGTTGAAAAATTCTTACTCTTTCTAGAAGATTCTAGAAGATTCTACCTTCTCTATAAAATCTTCCCAAACTGCTCTAGGTCTTTTCGTGTTCATGTTTCAACCAATTTACTCCTTTGTAAAAGTCATCTTCTACAGAAATAAACTGCACATATGTTGAGGATAGAGATTGTATGGTTTGATCTTGCATTCCAAAGTCCAAGAAAAATAAATGGCTTTGAAGCAAAGATCTTAGAAGTGTAGTTGTCTGATTCTAATATGCCATTTGTTAATTTTGGAAATACAACAAAAAAGCTAAGCACTCATTTCTTTAATATTAAAATTATAACGATGATACACTCTATTTCATAGAGATATTGTGAGGATAAACTCAGATAATAGTTATATAATACTTTGGATTGGGCCTAGAGCATAATATTTAATAAATAATATTTCTTATTTTAATAACAAATAGTGGCTTTACTATTATGTATATCATGAAGTAAATTCACCTATGTCTAATAAATAAGTAGGTGACAGGTCAAATAGATTATGCAAAAATGAAATCTCACATACTTGAAAAATTTTAAAGTAAACATTTTATATTAGTATTACCATTTATTCTATTCACTCCATAAAATTTGCCTTATAGTAGAAAAAAATTATCAAAAAATTTAGGAATAAACTATATCTTTAGTTAGTTAGTTAGCTAACTAGTTAATTAGTTTTGCAGTACTGGAGATGAGATCAAACCAAGGGCCTTGCTCATGTTAGGCAAATGATTTACCAATGAGCTACATCCCCAGCCCTTAGTTTTCTTGAGACATGGCCTATTTGTGTAGCCCAGGCTGGCCTTGAACTTGTGATTCTCCTGTGTCTGCCTCCCAAGTTCTGGGAATAGAAGTATGTACCACTCTGCCCAGTTCATTTATTTTTTCAAGATTTTATTAAAAGTTTTTTTGTAAACAAGTTGAAATTGTAAATCAAGATATGATCAAAAAATACAGTGCACATTTAAATAGTAAATGCCACAATGAAAAGCATGTCAGAATGAATCACATTAAGGTGTACATTAAAAATGTCCAATAAAAAAAGAAAAAGAATTTATTATAGTAGAAAACACATTGCAACTGGGCATGGTGGCACATGCCTGTAATCCCAGCGACTCAGGAGGCAGAGGCAGGAGGATCGCAAGTTCAAGACCAGAGGCAGCTTGCATGATTTAAGGAGAGCCTGTCTCAAACACTAAAAAAACAGGCTAGGGATGCAGCTCAATGGTACAGCATTTGCAAAGCATGCAAGCATGAGGCCCTGGGTTCAAACCCCAGTAAAAAACAAACAAACAAACAAAAAACATTGCCATTAACCCCCTTCATAAAATTCTCCCTAACTTCAAACTCACTCCATCATTCTTGTCACTTTCTGAAGCAGTTCTGGAAGTCCTCTTTGGTTAGTGTGTTGTGGTACAGGTCTACAAGAGTCTGTTGTAAGAGTCTTTGAGCCCAAACCATCACTGGTCAGAGCAGCTCCACACCTCCCAAGAATGGGCCATCCTTAATATTCCTACTGACTCAGTTTTCTGCAGTAGATATGAGGCCTAAGTGCAAACATGATGATGGATTTCTGAGTTCTTAGTCAACAATGGCCCCCTGCATAGGGAAGATCTGAGAAAAACAGTTTCCTGGCCAACACAACTATAGGTACAGATCAAAGCTCAATAGTAAACAAAGACAAAAAACATAACCATGTTCCATTAAAAGGAAAGATAACTGTTGAAAAGATTGTAAATATGCTATGCTATATATTCCACAAAGAAAAGTCAAACCTGTGGTGAAAAAAAATTTTTTTAATTCTACTAAAGACAAGAAAAATTTTTATTGGAAAATTTTAATGTACAACTTAATGGGTTTCATTATGACATGGGTTTCATGGTGACATTTCCATATATGCATTTCATTGTACATTGCTCACATTAACTTCCCCCTTACCCTCTCATGACCCGTCCTCCCCTATCCCCACCCCCTCACCAATGATTGCCTTTCTACTTGTATGGTTTTTTGTGAGAATATTTATCTATGTACATGCATCCTGATTTTGATTTAAGTCCAAACTTTTTTCTATAGTGATCTACTTTTTTACATTCTCAGCAGTATTAGATAAATGATCTAGTCCATTTATATTATTGCCAGCCTCTGGTATTTTTGCTTTTTTTGTTTTGTTTTGTTTTGTTTTAGCTATTCTTGTAGGGTTTTTTTCTGTCCTTCCCCTTTTTTTCCCACCATACTAATGAAGTTGTACTGCTTACATTGAGGTTGACCTCTTCCCTTTCATCCCTTCTCATTGGCCCTCCTCCACCTCCCATATTCTCCAATCATTGCTTCCCTCTGCTAGATCCCTCCCTCCTTCTTTCCACTTCTTAAATTGTCCTTTCTATGCTAAGTTTAATTGAGCTATTTATTATTTTTCAATTTTCATATAGGATTTTTCCCTTCCTTTAAGTTTGATTCAGCTCCCATATATAAGTGAGAACATATGGTGTTTCTCTTTTGCGGCTTGTGTTCATTCACTTAAGATCACGTTCTCTGATTCCATCCATTTTGTTGCAAATGACATTATTTCATTTTTTAATTGCTGAGTAGTATTCCATTGTGTATACGTACCATAATTTTTTTATCCATTCTTCCGTTGATGGGCACTTTGGTTGATTCTATATCCTTGCTATTGTGAAAAGTGCTGCATTCAATATGGAGGTACAGGTGTCTCTGTGGTGTGATGACTCATCTCCCTTTGGGTATATTCCCAGGAGTGGTATAACTGGATCATATACCAGATCTATTTTTAGTTTTTTTGAGGTACCTCTATATTGATTTCCAAAGTGATTGAACTAATTTACAACTCCACCAGCAGTGTAAAAGAGTTCCCTTTTCTCTGCAACCATATCAGCATTTGTTATTTGCTTTACTGATCTTGGCCATTCTTCCTGGAGTAAAGTGGAATATCAGAGTTGTTTTGGTTCTCATTTCCCTAATTACTAGGGATATTGAACATTTTTTCATGTGTTTCATGGCCTTACAAATTTCTTCACTTGACAACTGTCCTTTGCCCACTTGTGTATTGGATTAAGACAAGAAAATTTCAATAATAAAAGAATAGATATATTAATTTCACAATATGTCACAAATAGAACACACCCAAATACACTGTCATTAAACCTTACATCGTTTATGAATTTGAGATCACTTCCCAGGAGAAAAAGGAAGACCAGGTCTCTCTTTAGTGATTTCTTTACTGTATAATACTTTTTTCAGTGAGGAGAACAGAATTTACAATTCCCTGTAGTGTTGGCTGACAAATCCTTAAAAAACCCAAAATGATATCAAGCAAACCTAAATATATTATACCCACCTTAGTAAGGGAGAACACCATCACCAACGGAGTCATCACTGTGTCTCAAAAGAAGAAGACAGGGGAGATTTTACTTATGTAGAGTCTTAAAGTCTGAGATCAAATGGTTATGACTGGTCTTTCAAGGCAGGAAACTGATACAAATAGGGCAGAGTTCATAATACAGTGGTTTAGGATTTTTGGAGACACGAAGAGCACATTGTTCTCCCACTTCATATGAAAATGAAGCACATCAGCAAAAGTAAACTGTTTTTTGCTAAGCTTGCTGTTTCCTGGGTAACCAATCTTTTCTCAGGAAAGAAATTCTATAAAAACATATTTAGTCATGTTGACATAGGTGGACTCAGTTCTCTGGTCCAAATGTTTAGCTATGTGGATGCAAGTGATCTTAATTTTCCAGAGTAAGAGCAGAATTTCAAAGCTCATTTGGAAGTTTATAACAATCAGAAAGCTTATATTATAAAAGATATATTAGGCTACACGTTTCCATAAAGTTTTTGAGTCCTTAGAGCAAGGTGAGGTTGCTTTCCTAAAAATTTTGCTAATCTGTAAAGAATCAGCAGTCAAGAAATTTAAGCCTCCTGAGACTGAATCTCCTTATCTTAAACATGGAAATAACACTCCTATTAAGGTACTGAGCAATATTAATACCTGCTAAATGGCAAAGCTAGGGTGCAAACTCTGTCTGCTGGACTACCAAGCTTTCTACCGTACTATTTTTCTCGTATATTATCACTTTCTTGCTAAACTAAATGAAACATTAAGTAAAATAATATATAGGAAAGTACTTCCTAGAATATAGCACATAGTTGTTGTAGTTGTTAGGTGCCGTTGAGTCAGTGTCAGACTCATAGTGACCCTACGTACAACAGGCAAAACAGCATTGTTAGTGCTTCTCTGCTATTTATAGGGTTTTCAATGGCTTATTGCTTTTTGGGAGTCAGCTGCCAGGTCCTTCTCCAAAGCCTACAGCACCTGGCCTCCCATCCAAGTACTAACCAGGCCTAACCCTGCTTATCTTCTGAGACCTGATGGAATTGGACACCACAGTGGTATGGTTGAAGGCTAGCACATAATAGGTGCCAATAAATATTTACATCCTCTTTAATTTGTGAAAGTTATCATTCTCACATATAAGTTTAATGATAGGGAAAGATACTAAAATAATGGAAGATATTTAAGTCAGGCACAACAGAAACCTTCCAAATTTGTCTAGTAAATTTCCTTCCCTCTTCCTTGTAAATGAAATAATATACATTCATATGTCTGGACTGAAGGAAGAACAAAGACACAGAAGTTGTAGGTAACAGGTAAGAGAACAAAATATCCTTTGGAATCTAGAGTTGGAAAGAGAAGAATTTAAGAATTTCTGAATATATCTTTGATGATAAAATGTTTGTAAACTATGAATACAGATTTTGTGTTTGCAGGAGTTTGACAGATTCCCTTCTTACCCATATTACCCACACTTCCAACAGAATTCACAACTAGCAGCAAATGTGCAAAGTATTCTTTTTCAGTTAATTTTCAAAGTCATACTCAAGGGTCCATTTGAAAATAACCATTTAAGTATTTGTCCTTGGACCTTCCATATTGGGTGACAGCAAGAAAGCATGGGAGGAAAACATAAAGTGAAATTGAAAACCAGCAAGATTGCAAATACTGAATGGATAGATGCTGGCATTTTCATTTATTTCAATGGCAACAGCCCAACATCCCTACAATTTCATGTCTTACAAAGAAAAGGTTTGGGCAGGTTGTTGTAAAAAGGGATAGTCAGATTGTCCATTAAAAATGCATTTCTTTCAAGAAATGTTCCTAAGCCTGGCTAAATTTATATCTTTGTGAAGCAATACCTCACTTTTCTCCCAAATCACTGCCAGTATTCAGAAAGTTGAAGCATTTTCTTTTCCTGGAGAATACTAAAGCATTATCCTTGACAAACTTATTCTCCTTAATATTGACTGTTCCTTTAAAATGGCAATCACATATATGGAATTGTCAGATCCAGGCTGCTATCTATCTGATGGGGGAAAGAAATAAAAATTTGGACTAAAAGCAGTCAAGACTTTCGTCAGCTCATTCCATAGGAATCTTACTATAGGGTCATTTGTGAGTAACAAGAGCTCTGCTGGTGAGCAATACATAACCAGTCACATTGACAGAAGAGTCATGAAGGACTCATTTTTGTTCTTCTAAATTACTATTGTGTCATCTTCAGGGTATGGCTTCCATTCTCACGATTATAAGATGGCTACTGGATCCTAAGACACTGGATCTGGATTCCAACCAGAAGGAAGGAGAAAGATACAGGTAAAAGGCAAAGGGCACTTGCCAGCTGAGTTTGGTACATTTCCAAATACTTCCTGATGTCCCACTCAGGAGCCTTTCATAACATTCATACTTCCAAAACTGTGTAGCAAACTACCTCATGATATGATAGACAAACTGGTGGAAGTTACAACAGGAAACTTTATATTTCAGAGGGAATGATAGTAATACTCAACAAAAATCAGACACTGAGTGAACCCTTAATCTGAGAAAATTCAGTTTCAACACTGTTTCCAGCTTAGTTGAAATAACTTATCTCAAAAAGCTGATTTTTAGTAAATGCTATCATAATTTTTAATATTCATGAAAAGCAATGTGGAACAGGAAATAGAGCATCAGGGTCCAACAACGAATCTGATTTCAAGACTTTAAAATAATGTGCCATATTCATGCATAAACCTTCCATTAATAAGTAATTTTAGTTGGCCAAAGAATGCAATTAGAAAAGTATATATATATACATATATATACATGTATATATATATACATATATATATATATATATATATATATATATATATATATATACACACATCTACAGTGTGTGTGTGTGTTCTCACATGGCTACCACCTTGTTAGAACATAGATATTTATTGAGTACTTTGTATAAAACTATATAACTGTAAGGGATATCTTTTTGGTTTAAGTTAGGTGTGAAAAACTTATTGAGGCACTAAGAGAACAGTGACCAAGAGTTTCATATCCTCTGCCTTAGATTTTTAGGCACCTTTAGCTAAAGTACAAGGAAGACATGATGAAGTTAAAGAACTAAACAGAAGATTTCACAAGGCAACTTGGGAATATAAAATCAAGTATTATAATTACATGTGCAAAGAGCTAAAAACAAAAAACCGAAAGGGAAGAACACATTCTGTTTTCCTCAAGCTTAAAAAATTGAAGAAAAAAAATTGAGCCTCAAGTGGCAGTAATGAAAAATTCTACAGAGAAAATACTAAACGATGCAGGAAACATCAGAAGAAGATGGAAGGAACATACAGAATCATTATAGCAAAATGAATCGGTAGATGAGTAACCATTTCAAAAGGTTGTATATGATCAGGAATCAATGGTACTGAAGGATGAAGTGGAAGCTACCTTTTGAAGGAATTGATGAAACACAAGAATCCAGGAATTGATGGAATACCAATAGGAAAGTTTCAACAAACAGATTCAGCACTAGAGGTGCCAACTTTGTTAATGTCAAGAGATACGGAAAATAGCTACTTGGCCAAGTGCCTGGAAGAGATCCATCTTTGTGCCTATTCCCAAGAAAGGGGAGCCAACCAAATGTGGATACTCTCAAACAATAGCATTAATATCACATGCTAGCAAAATTTTGCTAAAGATCCTTCAAAAGCAACTGCAGCAGGAACTACCAGAAAATCAAGTTAGAGTCAGAAGAAGGCATGGAACAAAGGATATCACTGATGATGGCAGATGGATATTAGCTGAAAGTAGAGAATACCAAAACATGTGTATCTATGTTTCATTTACTATGCAAAGGCATCTGACTGTGTGGATCATAATAAATTATAAATAACGTGAAGAACGAAAATACCAGAGCACTTAATTGGACTCATGAGAAAACTGTGGATGGACCAGGAGGCAGTCATACAACTGAACAAGCAAACACTGCTTGGTTTAAAGTCAGGAAACGTGTGTTACAGCTGTATCCTTTGACCATAACCTCTTCAATGCCTATGCTGAGCAAATAATCAGAGAAACTGGACTTTATGGAGAAGAATGTAACATCATGGTTGGAGAAAGATTCATTTACAACCTGCTTTATGCAGATGACACAGCTCTGCTTGCTGAAAGTGAAGAGGATTTGAAACATTTACTGATGAAGTTCAAAGTACATAGCCTTCAGTGTGGATTGCGACTTGACATCATCAAAACAAAAATCCTTACAACTAGGTCAATATGCAACTTCATGATAAATGGAGAAAAGATTGAGGTTGTCCAAGATTTTGCTTTACTTTGTTCTGCAATCAGCACAGTAACAGTTGAGAAATCAAAAGATGTATTTCACTAGGAAAAACTGTTGCAAAAGATATCCTTAAAATGTTGAAAAATAAAGATGTCACATTAAAGACAAAGGTGTGGCTGACTCATGCCATCGTATTTTTAGTCGTATCATATGGTTGTGAAAGCTGAACAGTGAATCAAGGAGATAAAGGAAGAATTGATGCTTTTGAATTATGGTGCTGGAGATGAATATTGAATATATCATGAACTGCCAAAAGAATCAACAGATCCATCCTAGAGGAAGCACAACCAGAGTGCTCATTGGAAGCGAGGGTGTTTAGACTGTGTCTGATGTATTTTGGCATGTTTTCAGGAGGGACCAATCCCTAGAGAAGAACATTATATTTGGGAGAGTGGCTGATGGATGAAAAAAAGGTAGACTCTCAACTAGATGGATTGACACAATGGCTGCCACAATGCACTTAAACATAAAAAAAGATCTTGTGCATGGCACAATGTTAGGGAGCATTTCATGTCTCCATGAGTTAAGCTCACCTTGACGCACCCAACAAAAAGCTGCCAGGGAAGATGGAAGGCTAGAACTTTTGTTAGGCACAAAAACTACTGTTAACAACAAAGAAAGATTGAATACTGAACAGACAGAAACCCTGTTGATTTACCACATGGATAGGTCAAGAATTTTAGCGCTACTGCTACTTCTTTCTTTAAAATAATATTTTATTTTTTAGTCTAAGCAAAAAACAATCCAGTTATCATAAAAATATGGTAAATTGTTAGTTAAAAATATGCTTACTAGTCACAAATTGGATATCATTTTGTGAATTTTGTAGAATCTACATTACTTAATTAGTTCATATTATTATACATTAATTAATATATTATAAACTTTCAATTATGTTGTTTGTTAATTGTCACTGTCTGTTTCAAAGGATCTGGTAAATAGGGGTTAAGTTAAATATATTATAGAATTTTGCTGACATTTGCCAAAATTATATTACAATAATTAAGAAAATTACTGGTAGTTCGGCTTTCCAAATACCACAGAGAAGTAATGCAAAAATTAGAAATTGAAAATTCAGTATCTAGTAATGTAAAAAAACTATAGGCATTTTCTGAAGAGCTTAAAATTGGCATTCATATTTGTTAAACCCATTCTAACTCAATAACCTGGGGCTATATTGAATTAAGTGAGTCAATAATTATCAAAGAATAGCATTCTCTAAAACTCTTTTACCACACCATATATATTGTATGATGACAATTATAATGCGGATATATAAAAGAGATAACCAAATAGTACTTAAGGAGCTAAAATACTCATCCTAAATTTAACTTTGGCAAATTGGCATTCATTTAAATTAGAGAACATTTGTATAATGTGTTTCCTTGCAATCACACCCAGAATCACTTAAACTGTAAAATGCACGGTGGCTCTATCAGCCTAAAGATTGTAAACACAAAATATAGTCAGTAACATATCTTTTTAAAACACACAGTACCCTTGGTAAATATGACAAATCTTGTTCCAAGACACAGTTGTCACCCAAGTCTTTAGAAGTTGATATACATATATATGTATACATATATATATACATATATATATATATAATTTTGTAATATGAATTGGAGACCCTTCTGAAAATAAAAAAGAGAAGCTATAAAATATAAACTCAAACTGGAAAACCCAATATATCTGGAAGTATCTTATTATCCATATTGTGTCATACTTGCTATAATCTAGATTTATTCATAACCTAATCCTTTAAACATCCATCTCTGGCATTAAACAGGTATCATTGTGGTATAGATATGAAATATACATGATATTTCTCCTGACATGTAACTTCGGAGGGCCTTGAATGGCCCAACCACAGCCTCCCTTCACCCCCTAACCAAACAACCCTCATCAGGGGAGCCAGGCATTTGCAGCTCATCCCTGAGTAGTGGCAGCCTGCAAAATTATTCAGATAAATCAATCACATCCTCCCACAGGAACCTCCCACACTCTTTTTCCTACAAAGCCTGTGTCCCATAGCTGTGCCTATTCACTTTCTTCCTAAAAGCAACCTCCAGATGGCCCTATGTGGTATATGTTGTCCTCCATCAAGTTCTGAAGATATGTAGCTAATACATCTCTCTGGATCTTATCTAGCCAGTGTCAGTTGTCATGCATTGGGTCATCTCTATAATTCTAGAATGGGATTTGCTCCCTCACCAGTAGGTTGAAGAGGAGGTGATCAAAACAGTCATTATAACCTGGACTCAAAAATACATTATAACTCAGATCTAAGTTAAAATTATTATTATCACTAATAAAATGGTGATGATAATAATTATTGATACAGCTCTTTCCACTTGGTAGATACTGTGGTATTTAACATGTATGTTACCATTCAATACTTCAAGCAGTTCTATGAAATTCACATTTTATAAATAAATAAAATGAACCTTACACAAGTTAAGAAATTTAGTCAAGACTATGCAACTGGTTGGACAATTAACTAAGATTTAAATTTGAGTATTCTGACATATTTACCATAAAAGATAGAACTTTATTATTCATATGGCCCTAATCCATATATGTCGGTCCCACTAGGAGACTATAAAATATCTTTCAGGGCACAATTTATCAAACATCTAAAATAAAATAAAAAAAAAATTTAAAGAAAATACTATTTATTAAATCCTGTTGTCAAAAAGGGGCTGCACTGTAACTTAGTTAGGAGAGTGCTGTTCTGCACTCTCTGAGGCCCTGGGTTTGATTCTGCAAAAACAGAAGAAGGACCTAATAACATACTCCCAAAACAATCCCTAAACAATCAGCCATTGAAAACCCTGTGAAGGTCACCATGAGTTAGATCAGACGGCACCTAACAACAATTGACAACTAATTGTCAAAAAGTCATTTCATCATCATGGGGCCTAAATTTGTATACATAAGTTATTATATAAACTCATAATTGCAAATTTTAAAATTAATTTTTAAAGTAAATTGAAAAACAAATTGATATATTGAACTTTTTATAAAAAGATTATTGTCATTGATGGGTTTAGTAATGAAAATATTTTCATAGCTAAATAATTTTTAAATGTTAGAAGGACATTTAATTTTGATGGAACCTCATTTGACATTATTATCAAGATATTTTTCATAACAATGAATTTGAACAGCTAAAGCATTATTTTGATGGATATCAAAAAATTTAACATTGAAAATCATCATTAAAAATCATTTCATTTTATTTTAAGCATTTATTATCAATGAGATTCCAGTGATTATAAATAAAAATCATATTTTTGAGCTATATCTACTAATGATGTAATTATGATAAAATACACACACACAACTGCATTTTTCAGTTGAGTTTCAAATACTATGTGTCACTTGATAAACTGATTCTCCCAAAACTTTTCTCTAACTGAAATACCCTGAAGTATTTATATGCGACTGGGAAGAAAATTGGCCTTCTCTTTTTTTAAAAAAACATCATTTATACATTAATATTTGCCACCATATAATAATTAAAGTAGCACATTTCTCACTAGTCTGTGTCATTTTTCTGTCATTCTAATGCCAAAGCGATGGTTTATAAATAAGTTAAAATCTTTTAATATTAAAATGTCAGTTCACTTGGTTTGTCACTGGAAAATAATGTTTATTTTTTAACTGCTGGAAGAATTCAATATGAGTTCAATCCAGAACTGGAATAAATTTTGATATTTGGATACCAGGACATAACCATCTTAATGAAAGACAGACATTTTTACCAAGACTGTGAAAGTCAAATGACTTTAGACATCATTTGGTACAATGCAATTTTGGATATAAATTAAAACTCAGCACTAAAATGCATGCAGAACTCACAGGTGAGATCCAGCTAATGCAGAATCTACATTAATTAAAAATTATTATCATCATAAACAATTTAAAACTGTGTTGGGAGATGCATAGACACCTGGGTTAAGTGTTCCTGGTATCCTCAACAGCAAGTAATATTATTACACTTTTGGGGAGGGAGCAGGGTACTTGGGGGTTGAACCCAGGCCTCACATGTTCTTTGCAAGTGCACTACCACTTGGTTGCACTCCAAACCCATTTTTCATTTTTTAATTTTGTTTTGAGTCAGGGTCTCACTGAGTTATCCAGGCTGCCTCTGGCCTTGAACTCATGATCCTCTTGCCTCCACCTCCTCACTCACTGAATTACAGATGTGCACCACCTTGCCCACCTAACTTGACTCCTTTTTAAACTAATGTCATCCATTCTAAGCACAAAAGGAATAAGAGAATTTACATACTCAACAAATTTTCAAGATAGAAATAAACACAATTTATCAGATTAGAATTTTCCTTGTCATATATTCCTTCTTAAGCAATTTTACCAGACAGTAAATTGGGCAACGAACATTTGTTCATTGATCTATTTACTCAAAGTGGAATTAATTCTTCAATGTATAAATTTCATAAGAACTAAGACATTCCAACTTGGTATTTCCCTGCCATACATACTCAAAAGTGTTATATGAGACTAAAGCAAATAGTTCAAGTGAACCTACCTAGTGGTCTTATCTGAAAATCTCTATTTTGTTTGTCAGTGCAAAATCTATTGCTTCCTTTTGACCTTGGGTTAATAAATAATTCATCATTTATAATTTCTAGAAATCTCAAAAGTCTGAAGTTAATACTGGAATCAATAATTTATAAAAACATCTGCACAGATATTTACTTTAAGGTGTTTCTCTTCTGTTTTACAATAAACAACCTATATAGAAATACATATTAAAATACATTGCCTTGAGTTTAGCTTTAAACTGACAAAGTATCCACTGTTGTGTTAGGTTCCAAGTTAATCAATGCAAGCATACATGGGTCGATAAATTTTTCAATTTTGTAGGGCCAAAATATTCACCCTAATACAAGCCTGTATTGATAAAATGGACACTGTTGCTCATAAAGCTAGAAAAGAAAATAGGTCAAATCCCTTCCCTTCCTAAAGAATGGGATCACAATCAAAGACTCTTAAGTTCTAATGAAACTTCATCAAAAATTGTCATCTTTTTTCAAGAATAAGAAATTATGTACCAAAATAAGAAGAAATTTTCTTTAGCTCCTCTGAATATTCAAGATAGATTAAGACAAACAAGAAAAAATCAGTACCTAGATCTTAATTGGATCAATTGATTCAGTACATCTTGGAGGACTGTGAAAACTCTCTCAACTCTCAGTAGAAAACTGAAACAGCAAATTTTCAACAGAGTGGTAACCACAACCAAAGGGTGTGTTTCATACATTTCAAAGGAGCATGGAAGAGCATGGTTAAAACGAGTCTGTAATGCCAGGTTTTCCAGTTTGAATACCAGCTAGTCCTCTCCTTAGCATAGTAACATTATACAATTTACTAACTCTATCTATGTTTAAACTTCCTTATATGTAAAATAAGAATAGTAATAGAACCTACCTCACAGATTTATTAAAAGGAGGTAATCCATGCAAAGTATTTGGAATGGTACCTGGTACGTGGTTAAGTACATGATAAACTTGAGCTAAATATAAATTGTCTATAATTTTTTTATGTTTCTCTTTGGAAAAAAAAGATCGGTAATTGTTTTCACTACCTAAGCCAGAAAAGAGAATACCTTTTAGATTTAAGAGCATAAGGCACTATCTTTCAATGCATAAATACATGTATTCAGGGTAAACTTTGATTAAGGACTAAATGAAGAGAAGAGCCAAAAAACAGAAGACTTCATAAAACAATAAATAAGTAACTCAGTGGAAAATATTCCTGATGTTGCCTAATTGCCTTGCCTTTGATAGCCTGCCTGTTAAAGCCAGTGACCTGAACCAAATCCAGCTGTTCTGACTATAAGCACCTTTCTATTCAAGCCTTTCAGGCACCTGGGATCTAATTCCTGCCTTCAACGTTTGTTTCTCAAAAAGAAAAAAAATACATCAAGGAAACTTCTTCAGCCATGAACAAACTTCCCCTCCAGCCCTAGTTTGGTGCCTAAACAGGAAAGTAACTTTGCAAGGGTTAAAATAAACTTTGCTGGTAACATCTTTCATAACACCAACCAAAGAGATGTCAACAGCACTTTCATTATAAAAAGAATTGGAGTTTAACAGACTAAAGTGCTGCTTAAGAATGTCTTGTATTCATGACATCTATTAATCTTAAGTTAAAATGTATATTTTGGCAGGTTGTTTTCTCTGCTTTAAATGAACTATTACTTTAATCACAGGCATTTGCAAAACAGTCTAATTTTTCTTAATTGATGTCTACTAAAGTTACTTATGACAGACACAATCTTTGGGTAGAAGCAAAACAGATATTATATCATTGTTAATTTCCAGTTAGCACATAGAAAGTTATTAATTGAAGTGAATTTTTTCTGCCAATGTAGGTTTTTTTCAAAATGAAAAGCTGTGGGTGTGTGATGGGCATGCCTGTCCAATGAATGCAGTAATTTTTCAGAGCCTGTCAACTTAAAGACAATGCTTCACCCCAGTGTTTTCTTTCACGGAACTCCAGAGGAAATTTAGCAAGATTAGGAGAGACACAATGAAACTATACAAAAGTTATGGGGTTTTTGGCTTTTGTACATTGTATACACAATAGTGACATCTCCTGGTTGACTGGAATATTGAAATTTGGACTGACTTTCAAACTACTTGCAGCTCCTTTTCTCATCACTCACCCAAACATATTTCTGTATGCCTAAAGATTCTACATAAAATATTCCTGAATTCATGGTACACCATGTTAGAATATATACCATCAAAGTCCTAATTTAATTTTTAGTATAGAATATAATAGAAGAGCCTGCAGCCATACCACTGTGGCATCCGATTCATCAGATCTCGGAAGCTAAGCAGGGTCAGACCTGGTTAGTACTTGGAAGGGAGTTCCCCTTGCAATGCCAGATGCTGTAGGCTTTGGAGAAGAACCTAGAAATCCACTCCAAAAAAATAATCTGCCATTGAAAACCCTATGAATAGCAGAGAAGCAGTAATAATACTGTTTCACCTATTGTACGTAGGGTTGCTATGAGTCAGACACCAACTCGACCATACCAAACAACAACAACATAATAGAACAGATACTATTTTCAAAGGTAATTCAAGACAGGACACGTGATAAAATTAACTGACCTTAAAAAGTCATTTGCCACAATGGACAAGCTTACTTTTGGCCATCTGCTATGGAAATATCAGTTTCTAGGAAGTTCAGGGACAACTGAAAACATAACAACAACAAAAAAAGAAGCATTCAATAAGAGTATATTTCTCCTTTATTGCATGTGAGAGGTGAGAGACATTTGAGGAGACTGAGAGAAATAATGGCATTTCTTTCCTTTCTGACTTTCTCCATAAGGGTGAGGGTACCACATCCCAAGGATGCCTGAAGGTGCTGTCCTTAGTGCTGAATATTCATTTCACCTCTGCAGCCTTTTTCTATGCATCCAGCCAGTCGAGAGCAGCCCTGAGTCCAGACTGGCTCCAGAAACTGCTTCCAGAGACAGAATATTGATATTTTCTATGAAGACTGAGCCAAGCATTGGGTGGGTAAATACAAATTACTTATATTACGATCCCTTTCCCCAGTCAATAAGGAAAAGGTGACTTCAGTAATTTCAAGGTGATTTTCTTGTACTGCTCTCTCTAGAAAAGACAAGAAGATCCACATGGACTCATCATAAATCAATTAGCTATAATCAACACCAGAAAATTCTAAACAAAGGCTAAAATATACATAATTTCATATCAGCAATTATTTGCAAAAACAGAAGAGTATAAAACTAAGAGATATTGAATTAACATTGTTCCATCAGCCATGAATGCAATGAAACAATGCAAATTATAAGTTCCAGTCATACATTTTTAAAAGATAATTTAATCATGTGAAGAAAAAATATGAATCTCAGGATAATTTAGTCTACATAACAAGAAATCAGAGAAGCTTATTATTAGAATTGTACTAATTATATTTACCTTTGCTAGGGTTTAGCTCAGTTGGTACAGTGCAGCTCTGCACTCTCTGAGGACCCAGGTTCAATCCCCAGCCCCACAAAAATGGGAGAAGAACATGGAAGCCCACTCCCAAAACAACCAGTCATCAAAAATCCTATGAATAGCAGAGAAGTATTGACATAGTACCCAGCATGGCACAGAGTGAGGTAGTGTTTTGTGCTGTTGTACATAGAGTCACTATGAGTAGGATCTGACTTGATGTCACCTAACTCATTAACAACATACGTTATGCAGATAACACAACTTTACTTGCTGAAACTGAAGAGAATTTGAAACATTTCTTGATGAAGATCATAGAACACAGCCTTTAGTATGGATTGTGCTTCTACATCAAGAAAACAAAAATCCTTAAGAGTGGGTCAGTAAACAACTTCGTGATAAATAGAGAGAAGATTGGGGTTGTCCAAGATATTGCTTTACTTGATTCTACAATCAACAGCCATGGAAACAGCGGTCAAGAAATCAAAAGATGTATTGTGTTGGGAAAAGCTGTTGCAAAAGACCTCTTCAAAGTGTTGAAAAGTAAAGATGTCACATTGAAGATGAAGGTGCTCCTGACTTATGCCATGGTATTTGTAGTCACATCATATGGTTGTGAAAGCTGGACAGTGAATAAAGAAGACAGAAGAAGAATTGATGCTTTTGAATTATGGTGCTTGACATGAATACTGAATCTACCATGGACTGCCCAAATAATCAACAGATCCATCCTAGAAGAAGTGCAACCAGAGTGCTCCTTGGAAGCAAGGATGGCTCAACTGTGTCTGATGTGTTTTGGTCATATTGTCAGGAGGGACCAATCCTTGGACAAGGAAATAATGTTTGGGAGAGCGGCAGGTCAACAAAAAAGGTCACAACTAGATGAACTGACACAGTGTCTGAAACAATGGGTTTAAACATAAGAAAGGTCGTTTGCCTGGCACAGAATAGAGGAGTGTTTCTTTCTGCTGTACATAGAGTTGCTATGAGTGGGACCCAACTCAATGTCACCTAACAACAGAAACAACATAAATTCATATATATAAATGAAAACTCCAAAGGAAAAACTCCATGTTTTCTAAAGGGTCTAGAGGACATGTATCACATTCCCTGTGAATTCATGGCATAATAGATGCAAAATAAATAAATAAATAAATACCTCTAGACTATAAGCTAACAAAATAAAAGAAAAAACAAATAAATCTCTTTATAGTGAGTCCCCATTTGGTCTGCTTAGTTCTTTGTATCAAATCTCCTTTGCTCATAATGGGGCTTGACTAAGAAGAGATTTCAGATTGGTTTTTAAAATTTTTCCAGAAATACAGTGCCTGTAAAATTATGAACAAAATTTGAAAATAAAATAATCATAGAAGTTATCTTAGAATGGCATTGTTAGTAATCATGTAAAGTGATTATTTTTACTTTTCTTGGCATTGGAGTTATGTAAAAGGTACATTCTCTTTGTGTTTGTCATGTGCATTACTGGAAGGTAGCACTTCCAGTGGAAAGGTCCTCTATAAAGAGTTTTAACTTTTGTGTGTTTTCCCATGGATTAGTCACATCTAGCATACAAATTTGAGTTTTTCCTCCTACATTATAATATTGCTTAATTAAGCAACACTTGCTGGCAACTGCTGAAAATAAGCTATAGCATAATCAAGAGATACAAAGAAGCATGCTCCTGGGATATCTATGCTTGTGAACGTTTTGAGTTTGTTTGTTTTTTTATGGTCCCAGGGGTTCAACCCAGGGCCTCACACATGCTTGGCAAGGACTCTACAGTTAAGCTGCACCCCCAGGCCCTTGTTTGGGTTCAGAGAATAGGGTGTTTTATCCTGTTTCTCAAGCCATCTCATCAATTTTAAGGAACCTGAGATTGCCTTTTGCTTGCTTTCTTATAGTTAACTCTTACTCCTCTAGTGCTGTAGTCTTACATAGTCTTTTATGTCTTCATGACTATTCTAGTCAGAGTTGACAATGGCAAATTTTGTCTTCCTGTACCGTCATCCTAACCTGGAAGTTTAATATTTCCAATCATTAATACCACAGAATCCAGTTTCCAATCTTAGTTCCTAGGCTGCTACCTATCCAACTCTAATTCCTAAACCATGAAGAAATATTCAAATATTACTCCTGCATTTTTAAATGATGTAAAAATAACAGAACAACACAATGTTATAAAGAAATAAATGGTTGGTGCCGTCTTCCTGTGGCAAAGATACCTATTTCATTGAGCTGAGATCCTGAAACCATGAATTATAGTTAGAGATTCGTTTTCATTGCAGAGTGGTATGATCCAAATGCTTCACTTCTTCGACACTATGAGCTTTTATTTTACCCTGGGGATGGATCTGTTGAAATGCATGATGCAAAGAATCATCGCACCTTTTTAAAGCGGACCAAGTATGATGACCTACACTTGGAAGATTTATTTATAGGCAACAAACTGAATGTCTTTTCTCGACAACTGGTGTTGGTTGACTACGGGGATCAGTATACAGCTCAGCAACTGGGAAGTAGGAAAGAAGAAATATTAGCCCTGATCAAACCAGATGCAATATCAAAGGCTGGAGAAATAATCGAAATAATAAACAAAAGTGGATTCACTATAACTAAACTCAGAATGATGATGCTTTCAAGGAAAGAAGCAACAGATTTTCATGTGGACCACCAGTCAAGGCCCTTCTTTAATGAAATGATCCAGTTTATTACAAGTGGGCCTGTTATTGCCATAGAGATTTTAAGAGATGATGCTATATGTGAATGGAAAAGACTGCTTGGACCTGCAAACTCATGGGTGGCCCGTACAGATGCTCCTGGAAGCATTAGAGCCCTCTTTGGAACAGACGGCATAAGAAATGCAGCTTATGGCCCTGATTCTTTTGCTTCTGCTGCCAGAGAAATGGAGTTACTTTTTCCTACAAGTGGTGGTTGTGGGCCAGCAAACACTGCTAAGTTTACCAATTGTACCTGTTGCATCATTAAGCCTCATGCTATCAGTGAAGGACTGTTGGGAAAGATCTTGATAGCTATTCGAAATGCGTGTTTTAAAATCTCAGCTACGCAGATGTTCAATATGGATCGAATTAATGTTGAAGAATTCTATGAAGTTTATAAAGGAGTAGTGTCTGAGTACAATGAAATGGTGACAGAAATGTATTCTGGCCCTTGTGTGTCAATAGAAATTCAACAGAATAATCCTACAAAGACCTTTATAGAATTCCGCGGACCTGCTGATCCTGGAATTGCCCGGCATTTATGCCCTGAAACTCTCAGAGCCATCTTCGGTAAAACAAAGATCCAGAATGCTGTTCACTGTACGGATCTTCCAAAGGATGGCCTATTAGAGGTTCAATATTTCTTCACGATCTTGGATAATTAGCAGTGCAGAAAGTAAAGAAGTCACAGCCAGAGGCATTTAGACAAGAGTGACTCGTGCACATGAGGAATGTGTTCATTCTTTTATTGTCCATTGTTTTAACTTGACTGATACAAGATCAACAAGAGCACTGTACTCCTGGCAATTATTACAGATGTTAGAATATGGATTTGCACTGTAGACAACACTTAACACCAATCTATGGGGTACTGCATTGCTTCTTATAAAGTTCAAAATAAAGATTTATTTTGAAACAAAAAAAAAAGAAAAAGAAAAAAGAAATAAATAGCTTTTCTTTGGGTCACCCACCTTTCAGGCTGAGTTTTTCAGTTTACTTCTTTGTTTTTAATCACTAAGCCCCTCCCAAAATTTAAAATTTCTTAAGTATTTTATGTTTAGAAAAGAAAATACATGAATCATCTAAGATATCCCAGAATTATGCTTAAATGATCAATTGGGTATTTTTATAAGTATGACACATTTCTATTATCATTCATAAGTAAATTAGTGTTTTGTTGCCAAAAGTAAATAAGTGTGGCTTAAAATGTCAATTTATTTTAAAGTATTAAGAAATGAGCCAAGAGCATTAAAAACAACAAGCACATTTTTATTACCATACTATTTTAAAGGACCAAGTAAGGCCATACCATTTTAAAGGACCAAGTAAGTTAGAAGGAATCTTACTGATCACCTACTTTTTCTTCTGAGATGAGCTTTTACTAGCCCTACCTCTTTTCCAGATGGCTGATTTAATTACATTATACTTTTTACATGATTCTCCAGGATGTCTTTCTCAAACCTATGACAAACAATGATGATGCAAAACACATTGTTTATTTTATGATATATGTCCTGCAAATAGGCCTGGATAAATATTCATTAAAAGAAACAAGAATGAGCTAACTATGGGCTCCCATCTTAAAAGCACCAGGCACACAATTTCACTTTCTGAGTATTTTATACAAAAGTGAATTTACTGACTCTTAAATCTGTTTTGTATTTGAGCAGCTCTAACTCTCCATAAGTTTTTCCAGACACTAATAATGTAATTTCACTCTCTTCAAATTCTAACCTAAAATATTTCTAGCATTGTTGATCCATTTTTTTCTTGTCTTCAGATTCAAACTGAAACATGGGCTCTTTCTGGGTCTCAAATCATCTGGCATTTTTACTAAAAGGATACTATTAGCCTCCATCCCATTCTGGAGGATTAACCCTGAACTGCCTGAAAAAACTGTGGTGGTCTGTCTGAACAAGTTGCTGTGCACGGTAATGCTGAGTTTCTTCAGAATCCACCCCACCATTCCTCTTTGCTTCTAGACTGAAAACTAAGCTCAAATGCTAGAAGGCCTCTGAAGATGAGACAATATAACTTGCAAGGAAGGGTGCTACCCTCCAAAAGAGCTATGTAAGTTGTCTAGTAAGTGTTTATGGATATGTGGTTATCAATGGAGTTTAGCTCAAGGCCATTTCACAATAGGCCCAGTGAGTCCCTGAATTCATCCTGTGATTATTCCTCCAGGACTGGATGCAAAATCAGAACAGACGTAGCAGCTGGTGAAGTCCCCAAATGCTATCATACCAATTATTAGAAAGAAAAATTATTATATTTTCTCAAAGTTTTCAATTCTCCAAGCACACATTTTTTCAATTAAATTATTTCCATGATCTTCATCATGTCTAACATTGTAACAAATTTTTAAAATATATGACTAATGTTGAAATTGTTTTCACCAAAATCCCATTGTTTGTTTTTTCTACAAGTATTGCTAACAAGCAGACTGATTCTCAAATTTCACTGAAGCAGATCATCTGATCCTAAATAATGAAATTTATATTTACAACTGCAAAACTTCATCTTCTTGTTTCTGACCTGCACTGAAAGCTATCAAGATCCTTTTGAATCATAAGTAATTCAATAGGCAAACATTTACTGATGGTCTACTCTGAGTCAAGCCTGGTAATGGGGCTATAAAGATAAACAAGACACTGTCTTTGACCTCCAGTTGTTCTGTTTAGTGAGAGTAAATAATATAAATAAAGAATGTGGTAAGTACTGTAGGAGTGTCATGTAGGGAAAAAAAATGAGTTAATGGAGCTGCTGGGAGACAGATGGAAAAGACAACACTGAGCACAGCCTCTAGCTGCCACTACAAAGAAGTTGAGCACTTAGAGGTGAAAGAATCACCTGACAGGAGGGGAAATGAAGAAAGAGGATAGAGAGGGAGACCAGTGGAGGAGGGCAGAGGAAAGCATAAAAAGGTAACGTTGAGGGCCAGGAAAACAGTATGAAAGTGTAAAAACTGCAAATGATCCATTAAATATTACCATAAACTTTAAAAATGACAAAAATAACTGAGTTTTAGGCAAGTTGGTAAATGTGGTAAACTGAAAAACAGGTCATTTGGTGAATTGGTCTTTCAACACTCAGCTTTTGCTAAATTGATCTGGACAGTACTTAATCATTACATGGGAGAACAAACTAATGAAAAGATGTGTTGGTTGCACAAGGTCGTATTTTCCAAAGACAGCTGCAAAAATATCTACCATCTCCTCTGCCCTTCCACTACGTGACCTTTTCCCAACTGAGCAGCAGAATTTATTTTTACTTTCCCACAGTCTTGTGACTGCTTTCACCAAGAGAATAGAGGAGAAATGATGCTGACTCATTCTCTGTCCTCCTGTTTTTGTCTCCTGTCTCTTGAAAAACTGGCTTTTGAACACTCTCCCTCAGAACTCAGTTGGCCTGCTGTGAGAAGTCTAACTTACCTGGAGGGGCCACTCGCAGGTGTTCTGCTTAATAGTGCCAGCTGAGCATAAACTGTCAGCCATCCGACTAAGACATTTTGAGTGTCTGACTCTGTCTTTCAAATGACTTCAACCCAATCCAAAATCTGACTGAAACTGTGAGACAGTGTCCAGGGAAAAACTGCCCAGCTGAGCCCATTGACACACAAGAAATTGAGCTATAATAATGTATTGTTTTAAACCATGAAGTTGTGGACTAGAATGTTATACACTGTCTTAGTCTTTTGGGGGCTGCTATGACACAACATCACAGCCTGTGTTGATTAAACATCAAAAATTTGTTTGTCACAGTCCTAGAGGCTAGGAATTCTATCATCCAAGTACCAGCAACACAGGTTCCAGGGAGGCACTCTTCCTGGTTTTCAGCCAGCAGTTTTCACATTATATCTTCCTGCTGCAGAAAACAAAGAGGAGATTCTGTATCTCCTCCTCTTCACATAAATGGCATAAATCCTATTCATGTGGATTCCACCTTCATGATCTAATTACCTCCCAAGGGCAGCACATTTTAATCCCATTTATTGAAGAATAAGGCTTCACCATATGAATTTTATGGGGACACAAACATTCAATCCATTGTACACATCAACAGTTAACCAGAACAAAAAGAAGAAGAAAGACAAGAGGGGCTTAGTATCTAGTAACCAAGGATATTTCAAGAGTGGTAGGTTAATAGGTCCTGATAGTAGGAAAAGTGGATGCTCTTTTTGATTCAGATCAAAAGTGATCTGAAATTCTCAAATTTCAAATGTGACCTGGGTATTTATTTCCAAACAACTGAATTTTTCTGCTTATAAGCCTATGTAAGCAGCAATGCCATCAAGCAAATAGAATTAAAACATAACCACTGTGTTTAACCAAGAAATATACTAAGTGTCTCAATGTGTTAGGTGTTCATTATTTATGACATATTTATATGATGGTGATCAATAATTCCTTATAAACATAGACTTTGCATTTATGAAAAACATATGAGCTGTATGTACTAGCATCACAGTATGTAGACATTTATCAAAGTCATGTGAAATGGTTGAGTGCCTAGTGTGTACAGGGCCTTGGGCTTGATCTCCAGCACAAAAAAGAAAAAAGAAAAGGAAAGGAACGTTTGTGATAAACTTTTGGAAACTGCTATAGTTTTCTACTTTCAAACAATAATCAATGTATTTTAGCCTTAGAAGTAGAGAAACAAAGAAAAACTTTTTGTATATAAATAGTGTGTAAATTTTAGGATTTAGAGAGAAAAAGTGATATCATATATGACTGAAGTCCAGGTAAAATTTCAAGATGATGAAACATTTTGTCATCACTAAACTATCTAGGGTTTGCATACAGTAAGTAATGTGTATTTGAGTCCATAATTTCCCCCAGAAAATTAATATGAGATCCCAAACCAAAACAGACATTACAAAACCTAAAAAGCATAAGAAAATGAATTTCATTTCCACAATGTTTATAAATCATTATATTATTTCCATAACAACTTTAATCTCTATATAAAGTTAACAAATCAAACTGTAAATTTAGCTTATTTGAGGTTAAAATATATATTTAGTGAAAAACATCCTAATGAACATTATTTCAAGACAATAAAAATATTTCCTACAAGTATAAACACAAAGGAATGCAAGTCAAAATATTCTTTATGATATATATTTGGACTTTTCTCTAAATTTAAACTTCTCTTTGATCAGAGAAGCATACTAATTATATTTAATACAAACAATTTAGCTATTTGACACTAGAAGGGTAGTGTATTAAGTTAGCTGATGTTCAATAACTACTCTTTATCCCAAAACTCCATAGAGTACCTTTCCCACTCATAGATATGGGTCAGGGACTACTCACTTTAGCCATTAGAATGTAGTCAACAGTGACAGAGAGTCAGTTTAGAGCAACAGGTTTAAGAGATTTTCACCTACCAGAACTTTTCTACTTCTGCTATTTAAAAAAAAAAAAAAAAAAGGAATGTTCCAAGTAATCACTAATCACTTCACTCCACCATGACCTAGAATTAGATATTTGGAGCAGAGCTTCCCTGATATACTCATATACCTGCAACCACAAGCAGAGTTGGGAGCACAGCAATTGCACAGAGCTACTAGTATGAGAATAAAATATTATTTTAAGCCACTGAGTTGGGGCATTGTTTTGGAATTAATACCTGAATGAAATGTGTAGTTTAAAAAGCAGGTAACATACTAATTCATTAAGGTCGATCTTAGTGAAGGGAATGGAGTAAAGCCCCCGGGACTTCCTTCTTCTGATGTGGCACAACTCAAAATGAGAAGAAATATAGTGACTGCAACACTGGGCTCAAACATAAAAAGATCATGTGCATGGCACAGTGTTGGGTTGTGTGTCATTATGTTGTACATGAGGTTACTATGAGTTAGATCCAACTCAATGGCACTCAACAACAATAACAAAACATATCAATTCATGCAAAATTTCATATTTGAAATATTTTACATATCAATATTTAATTTTTAAGAAGTAGGAAAAAATTAAGGTATGTCATTTTCAATATGGTTATATCTCATCTCTGGTGAAAGTAGAAAAGCATCATCTATCAGATACATTATATAATTAAGATAAAGTTAAAATGAATGAATTTTGTGAGTAATTTATGTATACACTGTCTGCAGCTATACCACTGTGGCACCTGATCCTGTCAGATCTCAGAAGCTATGCAAGGTCAAACCTGGTAAGTAACTGGATGGGAGACCACCTGGGAACACCAAATTATGAATAACACTGCAAAGAATGGGAATACCAGAGCACCTAATTGCATTCATGAGGAATCTGTACATGGACCAGGAAACAGTCATTCAAATAGAACAAGGAAAAACTGCTTGGTTTAAAGTCTAGAAAGGTGTACCTCAGGGCTGTATCCTATTACCATATCTCTTCAATTTCCATGCTGCACAAATAATTCAAGAAACTGAACTTCATGAAGAAGAACATGGCACCAGGATTGGAGGAAGACTTATTAACAACTTGCATTATGCAGATGACATAACTCTGCTTGCGGAAAGTAAAGATTTGAAACATTTGCTGATGAAGATCAAAGAACATAGCCTTCAGTGTGGATTGTGACTCAACATCAACAAAATAAAAATCCTTACAACATATGAGCTGCATCAGTATGCAACTTCACAATAAATGGAGAAAAGATTGAGGTTGTCCATAATTTTGCTTTACTTGGTTCTACAATCAACACTGTGGAAGCAGCAGTCAAGAAATCAAAAGATGCATTGCTTTGGGAAAAGCTTCTGAAAAAGGTCTCTTTAAAGTATTACTGAAGATGAAGGTGCGCCTGACTCATGCCATGGTATTTTCAGCTGCCACATATCATTGTGAAAGCTGGACACTGAACAAGGGAGACAGGAGAAGAATTGATGCTTTTGAATTATGGTGATGAATATGGTGATGAATATTGAATCTACCATGGACTGTCAAAAGAATCAACAGATCTTTCCTAAAAGAAGTGTGACCAGAAGTGAGGATGGCTACACTGTGTCTTATGTATTTTGTACATGTAGTCAGGAGCAACCAATTCCTGGAGAAGGACATCATGTTTGGGAAAGTGGCAGATCAATGAATAAAGGAAATCCCTCCACTAGATGGATTGACACAGTATCTACAACAATGGGCTTAAACATAAATAAGATCATGTGCCTGGCACAGTATCAGGCAGTGTTTTGATCTGTTGTATATAGGGTCTCTATGAGTCAGACCCGACTTGACAGCGCCTAACAACAACAATGTATTCACTTGTAAGCAAAGAAAAATCATGAAAATTTTATAACTGATCATGAATAATAAACACTCAAAAATATAAATGTATATATTAGAGAGTATACTAATGTCTGTTTCTCTAAAGAAGACAAAAATAAGAGTAGTAAACATACCATAGGAGGACTCATAAAAGAAATGTGCTGATTGGAGCTCTCTAAAATTGTTGTTGTTCTTAAGTGCAATTGAGCTGAGTCCGACTCATAGTGACCCTACGTCCAATAGAATGAAAACACTCCCTGACACTCTGCCATACCCGGCACTATTGTCAGTGCTTCTCTGCTATTCATACGGTTTTTAATGGCAGCCTATTTTGGGATTGTTTTGGGAATGGATTGCCAGGTCCTTCTCCTGATTTTATGGTGCTGGGCATTGAACACAGGGCCTCAGAGAGTGCAGAGTGGCACTCTACAAACTGAGCTAAGCCCCAGGGCCAATCTCTAAAATTAGAAGCTGTTTTATTCTGACCATGAAACCATTAACTTCATCTGAAATTTTGACTTTCATGATAAGTTAATTATCTTACCAGAAAAGTCATGAGAGTAAATCAAGAATTGAAAAATCTCACGAAAACAAAAATAAAGTGTCTCATATGAACAAACTATTTACAGCTATTGTTTGAATATGTCTTCCAAAAAGCGTGTGGTAGGAACTTAATCCCCAATGTAGCTGTGCTGAGAGTTGGGAACTATTAAGAGGTAAATAGGCCATGAGGCCTCACCTCTCATAGACAGTTTAATTCCCTTTTCATGTGAGTGGGTTCATTATTACAGGAGAGTATTCCTTAGAGGGATGATCTTGGTCAACTTTTCTCTCTCCTTCTCTCTCTATTTCCATCTCTCATTCTCTAGCATTTCACTATGTGATTCTGCAGCAACAAAGTCCTCACTAGGTGCCAGTCTCTGCAGTAACAACTGTACCTCAATAAATTTCTATTCTTTATATATTACCCATCCTTAGATATTCTGTTACAGCAGCACAAAGCAAACTATCACATTCATCTTTTTATAAACTTCATAATACACATCTTGACATTTGCCCGGAAAATAGAAACCATTTTCTTTAAAATAGTGTGCATAGGTCTCTAAATCTGAGTATAAAGATCCCGTATTTTATGAAGAAAAGAATAAGATCTGTCTATTTTAGTGTCTCAGTGCAGAAAAACACTTGGATGTCTTTCCACAATGAATATTTTGTCATGTTTTTTACGTGAAAAAAATTGGGAGAATTAAGAGAGCAAAAGATATCAAATTCATGGTGTTAGTAACTTAGAAACAAAATAGTTTAACTTGGTTATATAATATAACTTTTTAATTTTTAAGGATATTCAAAAATTATACCAATGTGAATAAAAGTGGGGCTGGTGTTTAGCATTAGCAGTTTAGTGTTGCTCTGAGGTCCTGAGTTCAATCCCCAGCACTGCAAAAATGGGAGAAGGATGTGGCAATCCACTCCTGAAGCAAACCTGAAACAATTAGTCATCAAAAACCCTATGAATAACAGAGAAGCACTGACATAATGCTGAGCATGGTACAGTGTCAGGGAGTGTTTCGTTCTGTTGTACATAGGGTTGCTATGAGTCAGTCCTGACTCCACAGCACCTAACAACAACCCCAGTTCAGAGTGTATAAAAAAATCTGAAGCAGCCGGGCGCGGTGGTGCACGCCTGTAATCCCAGCAGCTGGGGAGGTGGAGGCAG
>VMDO01011275.1:48282-67860 GCA_007922755.1 Pedetes capensis
AAAAAAAAAAAAAAAAAAAAAAAAAAAAAAAAAAAAAAAAAAAAAAAAAAAAAAAAAAAAAAAAAAAAAAAAAAAAAAAAAAAAAAAAAAAAAAAAAAAAAAAAAAAAAAAAAAAAAAAAAAAAAAAAAAAAAAAAAAAACTGAAAAAATGGGCTGGGGGTGCTGCTCAGTGGTCCAGCACTTGCAGAGCATGCAAGCGCAAAGCCCTGTAGTACCAACTCCCAGTACCGAAAAAAAAAGAAATCTAAAGCTAAAAAGTACAGAAGTGAAATATAAAGAGTAGGAAATAGATATGCTAGAATAAGATAAGTATCATTTCATAAATGGGTTATAGGAATAAAGAAAACATACTATTAGCCTGTTATGAAGCAACTTGGTTATGGTAGATACAAATCAGATGAGGCCTAAATGTTATGGCAATTATTAACCCTAAAAGGTATGGTCATTTAAGGGCTGAGCAGGAAATTAAGGTTACTCTATGTTCTTGTTTTTGACAAGGTGCCTCTCTGAACACAGAATCAAACAAATGCTTTGTATGGAATAAACTGGTTCATAATACTGTGATAGTATGATGAGTAATGTTTACCATATTAACTCAGACAAGGAGATTGGTATTGTTATCCAAAGCATTTTCTCTGTTTATAGGCTGAGTAAAAACTACAGCAAATGATTTAGAACTCATGTTGAATCACATTATAGATTGTAGTAAAATTTGTGATCCTTAAGCTAAAATACTGTTAAGTGTGTTTTTGAATGAGTGAATGAATTACAATTTAGAGTAGTAATAGTAAATATGTTCATCATTTTGATATTTTAACAATCCAAATAGCTATTTGCAATAAAATGATATGTAAGATATTATCCCTGGTTAGTAACAACCAATGTATCAACAAAGGGAGCAATAAAAGAGAGAAACAGAAGAAGCCTTATAAAGATACATTGCAAATAATTATTTCCACAGACTGAGGTGGCAGAATAGAGTCCTTCTCTATGTGTTTCTCTGTAGCTTGAATCTTCATAAGCATGTTCTCTTCTTAAAATTTAAAAATATTAGTCTCCCCTCAAAAGTATTATTTTCAGGAAAACAGTTCTCTCTATAGTGCTTCCCATTCTGCACACATTCTTCTCTTCATATTCATTTATATTTCTGTTTTATTTTGTTTTGTTTTGTACAAGGTCTTACTGTTAGTCCAGGCTGGCCTCAAATTAGCAATACTCTTTTCTCATCCTCCCTAGTGCTAGGATTAAAGGCATGTACCACCACACCCACATTCCCTTCATATTTCTATACTGCATTTAAAAAAAATTAGCAAGGTGACTATACATAAAGTCAAATGAAAAAAGTCAATTGTAGTTCTAAATATAAGCAACAAATCATAGAAGACAAATTAAGAGCACTGTGTGCAGTAAGATAAAAAAAAATGAAGAATAAATCTAACAAACTATATGTATAGCCTCTGTGAGAAGAAATATAAAATAAAAAGTTAAAGCCAGCTATAGTCCTTTATGGATAGGACCATTTAATAAGATAAAGTTGGCAGTTCTCCACAGACTGATCTATAGCTACAGTGCAATTCCAGTCTGAAGGCTAAAAGGCATTTTTTCACTGGAACTGATCAAAGTGATTTTTAAATTATATGGACGTGCAAAAAGCCAAGGATAGAAAAATATTCCTGAAGTAGAATATGTGGGAGGACATTTCCTTGGTCTTCTTTTAAGACCAGAAAAAGTAAGACATTAAAGCATTAATTCAGGCATAGACAAATTTAAGCGTAGTAAAGGACCCAGAAGCAGACACATGTTTATGTGGAACTAAGATTCACAACTGAAATAATCTACTGAATCAATGGAGAAAGCAGGATCTATGTAGCAACTGTACAATAAAGAAAGCCAAATATAGTTAGCTAAATAATAAAAATAAAATTTTATCACTACCTTGTACCATAAAAAATCTCAACCAATCCAATATTTACATGTCAAAAATAAAACTTTAAAAGTATTAGTAGCAAATATAAGTAAATAACTCCTAGTGGTATAGAATTATTTCTTAAACATTATAGAAAAGAAACCTAATAGTAAAGGAAATGATATACTATCATTTAAAATTACTATTGAAAATTAAGAACTTCTAAACTAATTGCCATGGTTTGTGCCTATAAACCCAGTGACTCAAGAGGCTGAGGCAGAAGGATCATGAGTTTGTGGACAGAGGCAGCCTAAACACTTAGTAAGACCCTCTCTCAAAAATTAAAACATAAAATAAAAAGGGGGCTAGGATTGCAGCTCAGTGGTAGAGAATTTGCCTGGTATGTGCAGGGCCCTGGGTTCATCCACCTAATACAGAAAAAAAAATGAACTTGTATTTATTTAATGATATCTTTTAAAGCTGAGAAAAGACATAATTTCAATAAATGCAAATAATTATCATCATATAAGAACTCCTACAAATTACTCTAAAAGTTCATCTGATTAAAATGAAGACATGAACAGGTATTTTACATGAAAAGGAAAGCATATATTCATAAATATATGTGCAGATTGTCAAGTACAACAGTGAACAGGGATATAGAACAAATAAAAACAATTTTTATCAGTTCTTGGACAAAAATTAAGACATCTAACTTTATAGGTATTAAAAATGGCATATGTTATATGCATTGAGGGCCTAAGTATAAATGAAGATAATACAACAAAAAAGTAACTCTCAAATATAACAGAACTCTTAACCAATCTAGACCAGGAGACATGTACAGGAATGTCCATAGAAGCAAGTTTATAATAAAATACATAAAAGCAATCCAAATGAAAAACAAAAAATGAATAAAGTGTCATCTACTCACAAAATAACAGTCAAAAATGCATTGCTTTCTTATGCAAAACATAGATTTAAAGTAAGTCTAGAAGATAGTCTGATGAGATTTTTGGCTAGATTTTCTTAATAGAGTTTATTTGTAAAGCAGATTTTAGATTAAAGAAAAATTAAGGAAACAGGTTGGTACACAGAGATCCCACATAGTCCCTCTTCCTCAGACACAATTTCCCCTATTACTAATATCATGCCTTAGTGTGTTATAGTTGTTGTTGTTGTTGTTAGGTACCATCAAGTCGGGTCCAACTCATAGCTGCCTTTGTACAACAGATTGAAAGACAGCCTAACCCTGTGCCATGCACATGATCGTTTTTTTGTTTAAGCTCATGATTGCAGACACTGTGTCAATCCATCTAGTTGAGAGTCTTCTTTTTTGGTTGTCATTTATTCACCACTCTCCCAACCATATCCTTCTCCAGAACTTGGTCCTTCCTGACAAAATGTCCAAAATTGGTCAGACATAGTCTAGCCATTCTTACTTCCAAGGAGCACTCTGGTTGTATTTCTTCTATGATGGATCTGTTTATACTTTTGGCAGTCCATGCTATATGCAATATTCCATCTCCAGCACAATTCAAAAGTATCCATTCTTCTCTTGTCCCCCTTATTCACTGTCCAACTTTCCACAGCCATGATGAGACTGAAAATATCATGGCATGAGTCAGGTGTGCCTTCATCTTCAATGTGATATCTTTACTTTTCAACAATTTAAAGAGGTTTTTTGCAACAGATTTTCCCAATGCAATGCATCTTTTCATTTCTTGACTGCTGCTTCTGTGGGTGTTGATTGAACAACCAACTAAAACTTCAATCTTTTCTCCATTTATCATGAAGTTGCTTACTGACATGGTTGCAAAGATTTTTGTTTTGTTGATGTTGAGGTGCAATCCATACTGCAGGCTCTGTTCTTTGATCTTCATCAGTAAATGTTTCAAATCTTCTTCAGTTTCAGCAAGCAAAGTTGTGTCATCTGCATAATGCAGGTTGTTAATGAGTATTTCTCCAAGCCAGATGCCACATTCTTCTTCATAAAGTCCAGCTTCTCAGATTATTTGCTTGGCACAGAGATTGAAGTGGAATGGGAAAAGAAATACTGTCCTAATATACACCTTTCTTGACTTTAAACCAAATAGTGTTTTCTTGTTCTATTTGAAAGACTGCCTCCTGGTCCATGTACAGATTCCTCATGAATACAATTGAGTGTTCTGGTATTTCCACTATTCACAATATTATCCATAATTTATTGTGATCCATGTAGTCAAATACCATTGCATAGGCAATAGAACATAGATAGACATATTTTGGATATTCTCTGTTTTCAACCAATATCCATCTGACATCAGCAATGATGCGCCTGGTTCCACATCTTCTTCTAAATCTACCTTCACTTTCCAGCAGTTTCTTGTAAATATACTGCTATAGTCACTCTTGAATGATCTTTAGCAAAATTTTACTTGTATGAAATATTAATGATATCATTTGATATCATTCAGTTGAATCCCCTTTCTTGTGAATCAGCACAAATATGTATTTCTTCCAGTCATTTGGCCAGGTAACTATTTCCCAAATCTCCTGGTATACACAAGTGAGCACCTTAAGTGCTGCATCTGTTTGTTGAAAGATGTCAATGGATATTCCATTAATTCCTGGAGCCTTGTGTTTCACCAATTCCTTTAAGGAAGCTTCTACTTCATCCTCCACTACCATTGGTTCCTGAGCATATGCAACCAAGTCTTTTTGGTATTTCTGCTGCCTTCTTTTGATATTTCTTGCATTGTGTTAATACTTTCCCTGTAGAATCTTTCACTACTGCAACTCAAAGTTTGAATTTTTTTCTCGATTTTTTAAGGTTGAGAAAAACAGAAAGTGTTCTTCCCTTTTGGTTTTCTATCTCCAGCTCTTTGCACATCATTATAGTATTTGATTTTGTCTTCTTGAGCTGTCTTTTGAAGTCTTCTTTTTAATTCATGATCATTTGTTCCTTTTATTTTAACTTCTCCATGTTGAAAGGCAAGTTTCAGAGTCTCTTTTGACACATAATTTGGTCTTTGTTTTGTCTTTTTAATAACCTTTTACTTTCTTCATGAATGATGTCTTTAATGTCATGCCACAACTCATCTGGTCTTTGATCATAAGTGTCTAATGCATCACATCTGTTCTTGAGATGGTCTATGAACTCAGATGGAATATACTCAAGGTCATACCTTGGCTCTTCTACACTTGTTCTAATTTTCTTCATTTTCAGTTTGAACTTGCATATGAATCATTAGTGGTCTGATCCACAATCAGCACCTGGTCTTGTTTTGACTTCTGATATTGAGCTTTCCCCTCATCTTTCCACCAATGTAGTCAGTTTGGTTCTGGTATGTTCCATTCAGTGAATTCTATGTGAATTCACCATTTATGTTGGTGAAAAAAATGTATTTGCAATGAAAAGGTCATTGGTCTAATAAAATGCTTTCATGTAAGACTCAGCATCCTTTTTGTCACCAACGCCATATTTTCCAACTACTGAGCCTCCTTCTCTGCTTCCAACCCTTGCATTCCAGTCACCAGAATTATCAGTGTATCCTGATTGCCTGTTCAGTCAATATCAGAATGCAGAAACTGGTAAAAATCTTCCCTTTGTTCATTTTGCCCTTAGTGGTGGATGCATAAATTTGAACAATAGTTATATTAACTGGCCTTCTTTGTAGGCATATGGATATTATTCTATCAGTGACAGCTTTGTGCTTCAGGATAGATATTGAGATGTTTTTTGATGACTGCCACCCCATTTCTCTTTAAGTTGCTGTGCCCAGCATAGTAGACCCTATGATTGGTTCAAAATAGCCAGCACCAGTCCATTTTAGTTCACTGATGCCTAGATAGTTAATGTTTATGTTCTCCATTTCCCTTTTGATGATTCCTAGTTTTCCTACATTCATACTACATACATTTCACATTCCAATTGTTAAAGGTTATTACAGTTGTTTCTTCTCATTTTGAGTCATGCCTCATCAACAGATGTAGGTTCCTAGGGCTTTACTCCACTCCTGTCATTAAAATGAACTCTTGAGGAGACTACTCTTCCCCAGTCATCTTTGGAGCACATTCCAACTTGGGAGGCTCACTTCTCTGCTATTTATAGTGCTTTCAATGGAAGCTCAGCTGGAATTTTCCACCTTGGGAGATTCTGCTGGAATGTGTAATACCAGTGGCATAGCTTTCAGCATCACAGCAACATGAAAACCCTCCCGTACGGCAAACTGACAGAAAAGTGGGGGTGCATTTGTGTAGCATATTTCACTCTCTATGTTATACAGTTCCACAGGTTTTGATAAATGTATAGTGTCATCTACTCAACTTTACAATAGCTTTTCCACCCTAAAATTGCTTCTGCTCCGCCGATTGTCTCTCTCATTCCTCTCTTCCCGCTCATCTTCCCCTGAAGTCCTTGGAAACTACTGATTCTTTTTCTGTCTCCATTGTTTTGCCTTCTCCACATATCCTATACTTGGAATTATATAGTAAATAGTCTTCTCATATTGCTTCTTTTCACATAGGAATATGCATTTAAGTTTCTTTTACGAACACTTTTACATTGTTGATGGGACTGTAAATTCATTCAGCCACTTTGGAAATCAGTATGGTGGTACTTTAGATAACTAAGAATAGAACTGCCATATGACCCAGCTATACCACTCCTGGGAATAAACCCAAAGGAAGATAAGTCATCATACCACAGGGACACTTGCACTTCCATATTTAATGCAACACTCTTCACAATCACCGGGGTATGGAATCAACCAAAATGTCCTTCAATAGAGAAGTGGGTTGAAACTGTGGTATATATACACAATCAAATATTATTCAGCAATAAAAAGAATGAAATAATGTCATTATAGCAAAATAGATGGAACTAGAAAACATCATATTAAGCAATCTAACTCAGTCCCAAAAAAAGAAATATCATATGTTCTCTCTCATATATGGGAGCTAAATTTAACTTAAAGCAAGAAAAATAAATAAATAAATCTACACATATGTAGATGTATAAAAATGAACATTCATACATATCTAAGAAGAGAAAATATAAATAAACTTGAAATAAGGGGAGGGGATCAGTGGGTGAGAGTGGAGGTTGCGGAAGGGGGAGTAGAAGTAAAGTGGAAGGAAAAAGGAGAAGAAAATCTCAAAATACATGATCCATCTATATCAATACATGGTAAATATGGTTCTGTAAGACATGTAAGTTGATGAATGTGTAAACAAAAGTGATGTTGTGGTTGCATAATGGATATAGCAAAAGTCTGAGTACTCTGTACCCCACAAATATTTATCAATAAAAATAAATAGATTAATTAATTAATTAATTTTAAAAGTTTCTTCCATGACTTTTGTTGACTCCATAGCTCATTTCTTTCTATCACCACATGGTTTAATAGTTTGTCTTTCCATACACCTATTGAAAGACACCTTGTTTACTTTAAGTTTTGGGAAATTATGAGTAAATTTGCCATAAATACTCCTGTGCATGTTTGCTTATTGGCACTAGTTTTGGTATCAATAGGGTAAATACTTGGAGTGTAATTGCTGAATTATATGGTGAGAGTATGTTTAGCTTTATAAGAAACTGCCAAACTGTCCTCCAAACTGCCTGTGCCATTTTTGAATTTACATCACTAATCAATTAGAGTTCCTATTGCTCCATATCCTCCCCAACATTTTGTAGTGTCAGTTTTATTAATTTAGTCATTATAATAGGTGTATAGGGCTGGAACTTAGCTCAGTTAGTACAGCACCATGCTGCAGTCTCTCTGAGGTCCCCAGTTCAATTCCCAGAACCACTATAAAAATCGGAGAAGGATGTAACAATCGACTCCTGAGGTAATCAACAGCCATTGAAAACCCTATAAGTGTCACTATGAGTCAGATAGGACTTGAGGGCACCTAACAACAATAACACAACAACAACAACAACAACAGTAAAAACAATAGTATGTGTTTAGTTCTGCATTTGCTTTCATATGCAACTTCCTAATGACATGATATTGAGGATTTTTTCATATGCTAATTTGGTATCATTTTTACTTTTTTAGTAATGTACAGATCTTTTGCCATTTTTAAATTGGATTCTTTGTTTTCTTGCTGTTGAAAGTTAAGAGATTTTTGTGTATCTTAATTTATCTGATACATGTTTTAAAAATATTTCCTACATATCTGTGGATTTTCTCTTCATTCTTTTGGTGGTATTTTTTTACAGAATACAAGTTTTTAACCTTAATGAAGTCCAACTTAAAGGTTTTGTTCATGATCCTGCTTTTAGTGTGATACCTAAATTTCATCACTAAACCCAAGTTCACCTAAGTTTTCTTCTACATTATTTTCTAAAAGTTTTATAATTTGTATTTGACATTGAGGTCTGAAATCCATTTTGAATTAATTTTTGTGACAAATGTAAGGGCTATATTTAGACTTTTGTTTGTTCTTTTTTCTTTTGCATATAGGCATCCAATTGTCCCAGCTATATGTTGCAAAAACTATCCTTCCAATATGGTAGCCCATGCTTATAATTCCAGCACTTGGGAGGCAGTGGCAGTAGGATGGTGAGTTCAAAGCCAGCATGGATTACATACAGTAGAAAGAAGAAAGAAATAAAGAAAGAAAAAAGAAAGAAAGAGAAAAGAAAGGGAAAGGAAAAGAAAGGAAAGGAAAGGAAGGAAGAAGAAAAAGAAAGAAAAGAAAAAGTAGAGAAAAGAGGAGGGAGGAAGTAAGAAACAAATGTAACTATCCTTTCTCATTGAATTGCCTTTGTTTCTTTGTCAAATATGAGTTAATTTATTTGTGTAAGTCTATCTCCTTGCCCTCTACATTTCTCCATTTGTCTGTTTGTCTATTCTTTCTCCAATTCCACGTTGTCTTGATTACTGTAGCTTTACAGGAAATATTGAAATTGGGCCATGTCAGTTCTTTGACATTGCTATTTTTCAGTATTACATTAACTATTCTGGATCTGTGCTCTTTTTATATAAACTTTAGTATCAGTTTACAGATATCCACAAAACAACTTGCTGAGACTTTAATTGAGATAGCATTTAATCTATCAATGAAGTTGGGAATAAATTACATCTTTAAAATACTGAGTCTTCCTATCCACAAACATAGGATATCTCTCCTTTTATCTAAATTTTGATTTATTTTATTAGAGTTTTAAAGCTTTCCTCAAATACATATTGTACATTTTTTAGGTTATACCAAAATGTTTTAATGTTTATGGCTAATATAAACTGTATTATGTTTCTTAAGTTCAGATTTGAATTGCTGATGGCCAGTACAATGAAGATGAAGGTGCACCTGAATGATGCCATGGTATTTTCATTTGCATCATATGGTTGTGAAAGCTGGGCACTGAATAAGGGAGAAAGGAGAAGAATTGGTGCTTTTGAATTATGGTATTGGAGATGAATATTGAATATACTATGGACTACCAAAAGAATCAACAGATTTATCCTAGAAGAAGTGCAACCAAAGTGCCCCTTGGAAGCAAGGATGGCTTGACTGCATCTGATGTATTTTGGACATGTACTCAGGAGGGACCAGTCACTGGAGAAGGACATCATGTTTGAGGGAGTGGTGGGTCAATGAAGAAAAAGAGATCCTCAATTAAATGGATTAACATAGGGTTTGAAACAATAGTCTTAAACATAATAAAGATCATGCATCTGGCACAAAATCAGGAAGTATTTTGTGCTATTGTATATAGGATCCCTATAAGTTAGACCTGATTTACCAGCATGTAACAACAATGGCTAGTGTAAAAGAAAGCTACTTACTTCTCTGTTTTGGTTTGATTTTGGTGTTTCGAGACACAGTATCAATATATAGCCCAGGATGGCTCTGAATTTGGGATCCTCCTGCCTCAGCCTTCCAAAAATTGAGACTGCCTGGTGACTTCTACATTTATATATAAAATAGAATAGGTAACATAAAGTAAATACACACCAAGTATATTGAAATAAAAAATCAGAAAAGTAAAAGCTTAAAAACAAACAAATAAAATTATCTACAAAAGAATGGCCATTGTGTTTATGTATGTATGTGAATTCTTGATTTATAGTAAATGTAGCAAAAGAAAGAACCAAGGTAGTTTCTTAGTTCATTTGGGCTATTATAGCCTAATACTATAGACTTGGTGGTTTATAAACAATAGCAATTCATTTCTCACAGTTCTGGAGTCTAATATCAAAGCACTGTCAGATTCAGTGTCTGTCCAAAGCCTCTTCCAGGTTGAGAGAAGGCTTTCTCCCACCTGTGTCCCCATATGGCCAGGGGGAGAAGAGGGACCCCAGGATCTCTTATGTGTGGACATAAATCTTATTACATGGGGTCTCCACCTTCATGACCTAATCACCTTCCAAAGGTCTTGCTTCCTAATATTACATTTGGAGTTAAGATTTCAACTTATGAATTTTGGAGGACACAGCAATCCATAGTAAGTATGGATTTTTTTTTCAAATAGGCATATAACTCAGCACACAGGGAAATAATCAATTATGAGTAAGAGTAAAATCCATTTATATGAGAAAAAAGTAAGGTGAATTCACTTGTTGAACTCACACTAAACACTAGATCCTTAGTAATAATAAATATGTATATAAAAGACCAAATAATATAGCTTTTGGAAGGTGATTTATTATGTAGAAGAATAAATTTCATGACTTAAGAGTATGAACATCTTTTAAAATAAGATTATAAAAGTATTGACCACAGAAATTTGTTTATAATTATATTACATTAAAATTAAGAGTGTATGTTTATCAAAATATATCCTTAAGAGAATTAAAGAGAAGCCACAGAGTGAAAAATATTTGCAGCAAGTATAACTAAAATAGTTCATATTTAGAATATATCTTAAAATTACATACAAATTAATGAGTAAAGGCAAGGAATATGGGAAAATGGGCAAAAACAATGGAAAACATATAAATATATACAGCCTTACTGACAATCAGAGAAATCCCATGTAAAACTATAAGAAGTTCATATTTTCACCTCACGGGATTGATTTTTAAAAGTTAAAATTAAACAACACCAAGTGTTGGAGCTGATTTGAAGAACTCAGATTCTTGTCCTCTGCTAGTACTTATATGTTAGTATAAATTCTTTGAAAGAAAATTTGGTATCCCCTAATATAGTGGGAGATGCACATGTCCTATATGTAAAAATTCTGTATAGAAAGTCTAGCCTGCAGCCCAACCACTGTGGCATCCTATCCCATCAAATCTCAGAAGTTAAGCAAGGTTGGACCAGGTTATTACTTGGATGGGAAACGACCTGGAAATACCAGGTGCTGTAGGCTTGGGAGAAGGATCTGGCAACCCACTCTCTCCACAAAAAAATCAGCCATTGAGAACCCTATGAATAGCAGAGAAGCACTGAAAATAGTGTTTTTTCTGTTTTACATAGGGTCGCTATGAATCAGACACTAACTCAATGGCACCTCACAACAACAACAGAGAAAGTCTAAATGTACATCAGAGGACAAGTACAGGCTTGTTCACAGTGTATTTTTTTCAAAGCCAAAGAAAAGGAGAAACTGAATAAATATTGTCAATAATGGGGCTGGGATTTAGCTCAGTTGGTAGAGTGCTGCGCTGCAGTCTCTGAGGTCCCGAGTTCAATTCCCAGCACCGCAAAAATGGGAGAAGGACCTGGCAATCCACTCCCAAGGCAATCCCGAAACAGTCAGCCATTGAAAACCCTATGAGGGTTGCTATGAGTCAGATACCGACTCGATGGCACCTAACAACAATTATAAATAATAAAATGGACAAATAAATTATGGTATAGTGATATAATATTATCATGACAAAAAATCCAATAAAATGCAAATATCTCATACTGGGGCAAAAAAACAAGTCACAGATGAATATATACAATGTGAATCCAGTATTTTGAGTTCACGGAGAAGAAAAACTAAACTAGTATTTCTAGCATAAGAAATAATTACAAAAAAATCTAGAGAATGCAAAACATAAAACTGACCCCAGTAGGGAGGGCTAGAGAAGGAACTTTAGGGAAGGAAATAAGTAGGTATCAGCATTATTTGTTGATACAGGTAACATTACATCTGTTAAACAAAGTGGTAGATACACAATGTCATATATATGTGTTATTGTTGTTAGGTGCTGTAGAGTCGAGTCCGACTCATAGCTACCCTCATAGGGTTTTTGATGGCTGACTGTTTCGGGATTGCCTTGGGTGTGGGTTGCCATGTCCTTCTCCCATTTTGCTGTGCTGGGATTCAAACTCAGGACCTCAGAGACTTCAGATTAGTGCTCTACCAACTGAGATAAATCCCAGCCCCAATGGCAACTAACAATTATATATAGATGATATATAGATGTGTATATTTCACAATAAAAATATGGAAAAAGCCTTCAATGATTTCCCTTCTCATTACCCTAAAAATAAAATTTAGGATTCTAATTTTAATATACAAAAGTCAACATGATCTAGCATGCACCTACCCATTCACCTGACTTTCATTTTGTACTCTCCCAAGTTCACTACACTCTGGCTATGCACACATTCTGTTCCTTTCACATTCCAAGTTTATTCTTGGTTTTCCACTTTCTCTTCTCTCTGCTTCTAATTGTTTCCTCCTAATCTCTATAGGACTTGCTCTTTTTCACCACTTGTGTCTCAGCTCAAATTTCATCTCATCACAGGGACTTTCTCTGAACATCTTATAGCAAGTAAGAAGCAAAATCAAAAATATATTTACTCTTACTGATAAAATTTTTGACAACAAAATTTATTGTAATACATTGCATTCTGTTTGTCAATGAATGCCCTACTATACTATAAATGAAGAGAGGAGAATTGAAAATTAAGCAATTTCAATTTTAATTAATATAGCTGGCAGTAGATGAGAATGAAGACACTAGAAATAACTTGAATCACTATTGGAGAATTTGCTTACAGTGGATTTTAAACAACTCTAAAGATACTTCCCTTGAGTTCATGTGTTTGAATGATCATAGCTTTCTAATGTAAACATACTAATTATATTGCTTAATTCAAGAACTCACTACTCTTTTTTCTGAACTTTTACTCCACTTAACATCCAATGCACTCATAATAGTCCTCCACTTCCCCCAATTTAATTCTAGGATTTTTAAAAACTGACTCCATCCATTTGTACCTAAAAAATATTGTAAGAAGAAAACAACCTTAATTTTGAACTGGATTAATTCAATAGACATAAATAATTTCCCTATTTCCTTATGGAAATTAAAAAAGATGAAAAAGAATACCACTCACTACTTCAAAGGAATACAGGGAGTTATCAACTTTGGTGTACTCCATCTTTAAACTACTTATTAGCTCATTTGTTATTTAAGCCAATTAGTTTTGGTTACTGAAGATATTACTCAATATGTAGGAGAATAGTTGCTTTGTTGTAACATTATTGCTCCTTTTTTTTACCTAAGTTTTCATTAAAATTCAGCTTCACACATTTTAATATGTTTGTTTTATTTCAAGCATTAATCCCCTGTCTCCTTATTAACATGGTATATCTCAAAAGAATGCAGTCTAATTTAAGACATTATTTGTAATTTCTGGAAATATGTGATATGCTTTCCAAATGTCATTATTACAGAAATTAATTGGATATAACTGAAAGAAATTTATTTTTATAATTGACAGAAATCTATTTTTAAAACTCCTACATTTCTAGATAATGGCTTCTATGCCTTTCTAAACACAATACAAGAGGCAAATGATAGAACTTTTAATAATCTTTAATCCACCATTATTTTCACCAAGATGATTTAAGTCTTCACAATTAGTTCTATATTACCTATTTATGAAAATACTTAGCACACAATACAACTGTGAAAATATACCATAGTAAAATTTTGATTTAGCTTGTGTATAATATAGAATGAAAACATACATAATCATCATATATAATTCAAATCTAAATCTCTATGAATGAAAAAATGAGCCACTGTCTAAATATATATGATATATTATAAAAACAGTTTTATAAGAATTTCAGCATTTCTCACAGATGATACTAAAAAATGGAAGGACCTTCGCTGCTCCTGGATAGGGAGAATCAATATAGTAAAAATGGCTATCCTACCAAAAGCAATTTATAGATTTAATGCAATCCCCATTAAAATTCCAATGACAGACTATAGAAATAGAAAAAATGAGCCAAAAATTCACATGGAATCACAAAAGACCATGTATAACCAAAACACTCCTAAATGGCAAAACTAGTGCAGGTGGAATCAAAATCCCAGACTTTAATCTATACTACAGGGAAGTGGTAGCAAAAAACAGCGTGGTACTGGCACAAATGTAGGCATGAAGACCAGTGGAACATAATAGAAGATCCAGAAATACTGCAACACACCTATAGCCACCTGATATTCAACAAAGGAGCAAAGCAAGTAAATTGGAAAAATGATAGCCTTTTCAATAAATGGTGCTGGGAAACATGGATATCTGCTTGCAGAAAAATGAAAACTGACCCACATCTCTCAATATGCATGAGAGTTAACTCAAAATGGATAAAAGATGTCAACATAAAACCAGAAACTTTAAAATTAATAGAAGAAAGGATAGGCAATACACTCCAACATATAGGCATAGGAAAGCATTTCCTTAATAGACTCCAATTGCTCAAGAAATTACAACAAGAATAGATAATGGGATTACATGAAATGAAAAAGCTTCTATACAGCAAAGGAAACAATCAACAGAGTCACGGAAACCCCCACAGAAAGGGGAAAAATCTTCCCATCCTATACATTCGACAGAGGACTAATTTCCAGAATTTATAAAGAACTCAAGAAAACAATACCCAAGAAAACAAATAACCCAATACCCAAATGAGCAAAGGAACTGAACAGAGAGTTCTCAAATAAAAAGGCCCGTAAAGCCATGAAATACATGAAAAAGTGTTCAATATCCCTGGCAATTAGGGAAATGCAGATCAAAATGACATTGAGATTCCACCTTACTCCAGGAAGAACTGCCAAGATCAATAAAACAAATAACAACAAATGCTGTCAAGGCTATGGAGAAAAGGGAACCCTCTTATACTGCTGAGGGAGCTGTAAATTGGTCCAACCACTTTGGAAATCAATATGGAGGTACCTTAGGAAAATAAAAATAGATCTACCATATGACCCAGCTATAACACTATTGGGAATATACCCAAAGGGAGATGAGTCATCATACCACAGAGACACCTGCATCTCCATGTTCAATGCAGTGCACTTTTCACAATAGGGAATCAACCAAAGTGTCCATTAACAGAAGAATGGATAAAAATAATTATGGTACATATAAACAATGGAATACTACTCAGCAATTAAAAAATGAAATAATATCATTTGCAGCAAAATGGATGGAATTGGAGAAAATTATTTTAAGTGAATGAACACAAGCCCTAAAAGAGAAATACCACATGTTCTCATTCATATGTGGGAGCTGAATCAAATTTAATAGAATGAAAAAATCCTATACAGAAATTGGAACATAATAAAAAGCTAAAGTTAACTTAGGGAGAAGGGACAACTTAAGGAGCAGAAAGAAGGAGGGAAGGATCTAGCAAAAGGAAGAGATGATGGGAGAAGACAGGAGGGGTAGGAGGGACAAGGAGGAATGAGAGGGTGATTTCAAAGTAAAAAGCCCAACTCTATTAGTCCAGGAAATAATTATAATAATGCCAATAATACCAAAGAATAGTAATAACACAAATGGGCTAAATTATTCATGTAATACTACTGACAATGTAAAAAGATAGATCACTACAGAAAAAAAGTTTGGACTTAAATCATAATTGGGATACAAGGGTACATAGAAAAATAATCCCACAAAAAGACATGCAAGTAGAAGATAGGCCTTTGGTTGGGGGGGGAGAAGCAGGAGGAGGTGCACAAGAGGGTAAGGGGGAAATTATCTGTGCAATGTACAATGAAAAGCATATATGGAAATGTCACAATGAAATGCATGTCAGAATGACACATTAAGTTGTACATTTAAATTTCCAATAAAAAAATTAAAAATAGAAAATATAAATTGAGTGCATCTGGGTGGCAGAAACATGGCTAGTTTATAATTTGTTCTTCGTCCCTAGTTGTATGTCTTAGCTGTCTACAGTGAAAATGTGTTAATTTTATAATCAGAAATTTAAAAATTGAAAAAAAGGAATTTCAGCATTTCTTATTCTAATTAGAATATAAGCATTTCTCCAACTTTAAGGAATTCATATGGGCAGGATTAGGTAAGCATAGTAGTACATATCTGGAATCCCAGCACTTGGGAGGCTGAGGCAGGAACATTATAAGTTTAAGGCCAGCCTGGGCTACACAGTGACTTGCAGGACAGACTGGAATACACAGCAAGCAAGACCTTGTCTCAAAAAGGAAAAAGAGAAAGTGTGTGTGTGTGTGTGTGTGTGTGTGTGTGTGTGTGTGTGTGTGTGTGTGTGTGAGAGAGAGAGAGAGAGAGAGAGAGAGAGTGAAAGAATGAATTTATGAATTTAGACAGTACTAGCCAATGTTCTTTCATATCCTATCCTTATGTTGTGCCACAATTGATAAAAGCTGTTTCTCAACCAGAAGTGTTGGTGCATGCCTGCAATCCCAGTGACTCAAGCAGGAAGATTGCAAGTTTGAGGTCAGAAGCAGCCTGTGCAACTTAGGGAGAGTCTGTCTCAAAATCAAATTTTAAAAAGGGGCTGAGGATGTAGCTCAGTGGAAGGGTGCTTGCCTAAAGCCAGGCCCTTGAATCATTCTCCAGTACTAAATAAATAAATAAATAAATAAATAAATAAATACCTTTCTCCTATTGCTTATAAAGGTAAATTTTAAAATTATGAAGCAAGTCTAAAGCCATTTTAAAATCACAGAAGTATAAATTTAAACACTAGTTAAAATGAGAATTCAAATCAAAATTATCATTCCATTATAATGCATTGCACTAAATGCAATAGGCCCTGAACTATGGAAGCAGTTATTAATATACTAAATCATAACTGATTCAAATTGTGAAATTCTATATCATTTCCCTGTGCTTCTATTTTCTCTGATAGAAACATAATTTGGAAAATTCCAGAAAATGAGCTCTGTAAGTATGACTTAAAAGTTCTTTGTGTTATTTTTAACAGCACTTGAGAATTGTTATTCATTGATCTCACACTTCAAGAAACCTGTCAAGACTAACCACAAAATCTGTCAGTTGAAGCCGATATTAAAGGACAGTAGAACTAAACTAGGATTTCTTATCTGAACTTTTCTTTTAATCTCTTCTGGGAATGAGAGGAGGCAAGCACAGAGGTTAGAGGTGTGAAGATTCTAACTCTGCATTGTACAGGTCCAATAATATGGCATAAATTAATAAAGTTAAGAGTCTAGCTAGACTGGCAGGAATTGGTACCCAAGTTCCCTGTCCCACAAAAGTGGTCTGACCTTATAAATCCCTTTTTTTTTTCTAATCCATTTCTCTGACAGCACTTCTGTCTGATTACAGGATTACATGTGAAAACTCCTCATACACTTCAAGTAGACTTGAATTTTCTATTGCCTTTTCTTTGAAGTCTCTCCCCTATTGACTTACCAGGCTCTGCAACTAGTAAATAATACTAAATACAGGATTTTGGTTTATCTATTTCTTTTTATGATCTCAATCAACTTCATCATTGATTAAAATAATTCTACTTTAGAAAATGAAACTTTCATTGTTTTCTTCTTTGAAAAAGAAAGAAAAAAAGGCACACATATTATATTTCCATGAGTAATCTGTCTCACATTTTTTAATCCAAAATTTGTTACCACTTAAGAAAGTAAGAATTAAAAATTTTGTGACATCTGTTCTAAACTCAAAATTTTCCCCTAGATTTCTCACCATCATATTCCATCAAATTTTAGAGTTCATGTTATGTATCTCCAAGAAAGCATTCCAGTCTATAAATTTTGCTCTTAAACTATAATCTCTACTAATAGTTTTCTTTAAATGTTCAAATTTTAGTAATTTTAACAAAATCTATTTTTTTCAATTGATCTCTTATTGTTGACAGGTAGGATTAGCAACATTTTATGTATCTGTAAATGCAGGATGTATTTCACTAACCTTAAGCAAGATGAGTTAAAATAAAGTTATCTGGTTCTCTACGTTTAATTCATAAGAGCAGAAACATAGTTACCATCAGCCACACAAGATATTATCAGAATACAGTTCTTTAAATTGCTCAGAAAGAATAAACCAAAGAGAAGAGAAACAAAATGCTGAATAATGTTTTGTGGGTTTGAGTGGGAGTTAACATTAAAGTGAGAATATGAACATAAATGTTCCCACGTTAGCCACAATCCTAAAATGTCCCCTAAATTCCTATCACTGGTATGTTGTTGTTGTTGTTGGGTGCCGTCGAGTTGGTATCTGAGTCATAGCGACCCTCATAGGGTTTACAATGGCTGACTGTTTTGGGATTGCCTTGGGAGTGGATTGCCAGACCCTTCTCCCATTTTTTCAGTGCTGGGAATTGAACTCAGGACCTCAGAGACTACAGTGCAGCGCTCTACCAATTGAGCTAAATCCCAGCCCATCCCTGGTATACACACCCCATATTATCCTTTCCCTCCAGTGTTGGTAGATCTTGTGGTACAATGGGATAGCCACGCTTTTAATTAGATTATGTAATGTAGGACTTCACCGTAGGAGGCAGAATTCTCCCACTAGTCTTAAAAAAACAAGCCATCATATATCCTATAGCCATAGTGCTTTGGATTCTGCCAATAATCTGAATAAGTTTGGTAGAGGATCTTAAGATCTAAATAAGAACCCAGCCCAGCCAATACCTTGATTTCAGACCTGTAAAACCATGAGCTGAGGACACAGTGAAAATGTACTGGATTCTTGACCCACAGAAATTGTGAGAAAAAAATTGTGATGTCTTAACACTTTGACTACATATGGCCCACAAAGTTTCACAGAAATCCCAGAGGTATTTTCTCCCACTAAGCATACCCAGAGTGTTGTCCCACTGGGTTTCAAAGTGCCAAATGACTTTTAGTCATGGTCTAATAATCTTCATAAACCAATGTACAAATGAGCATTTGCAGTTGTTATGTGAACAGAAAAAGTCAAGTGAAACTCCAGGTCCTGATCCCAGAGAAGTTCTGTTGGTATTGGGATATATATATGCTTGCAATGAGCTATAACAGACTCCCAAACATATCGGAGTATTGGCCTCATAACTCTCCAATGGGAAATGGAATACTAAAATCAACTATTGCTTACACTATTATCAGTTGTTACTATTTGAATTGCATTTCAATTAGCCACAATAACCTACTGATGCTTCAAAATGTACTACATAGATGAAGCAACTCATGTCTTCCAAAAACAAAGGAGGAAAGCCCTTTGCATAGCATAGATGAATAGGTGACACAATTCAAAGACTGATCAAGCCTAAAACAGTATTTACCACTAAAACGAATCAAAAGGGAGATCAAATTTTGGAAAGGTTGTGATTCTGTGACAAGGGATACTTATAATTTGAATGTTTATTCTGTAAAGTCTGCAGAAGTCAGTCCTCAACAGAAAATACCATTGAGTGGATGAGTGGTCTTGAATCTGTCAAAAACTATTAGAAATATTGATGCTATACTTACTTTTTTTTTTTTTTTTATTAGAAATTTTTA
>VMDO01011276.1:0-19200 GCA_007922755.1 Pedetes capensis
GGGAGAGGGGAGAGAAGGTGAGGAGACAAGAAGGTGGAGAGAGAGGAGAAGGAAAAGGAGGGGAGGAGGAGGAGGAGGAGGGGGTGAAGAAGAGAGAGAGAGAGAGAGAGAGAGAGAGAGAGAGAGAGAGAGAGAGAAAGAAAAGTAAAGTAAAGTAAGGTCACAGGACAAACTATGCCCCAAAATGGAAGATGTAGATACAACGAATCACAACTTGCTAGAGCAGAAATCCATAATCAGAAGCTTCCACAGGGATAGACAATGGGTGTGGGGTACAGTTGGATAGAATCGGTTCTAATGTTCTATAGCACATTAAGATAACTATGGTTGACAACAATTAATTGAATATTTCAAAATAGCTAGAAGAGAAGATTTTAATTTTTCCCAACATAAAGAAATGATGTGTTTGAGAGACATGCCAGTTGCCCAGATCTGACCATGAAACATTGCATTATTCCTGTATTGAAATGTCACCCTGTATTGCATAAATATGTACAATTCTTATATATCAATTAGAAATTTGTGCATGTGTATATATACAAATATATGGATATATATGGACATATATATGTATAGAAATTTGAAAATCTCTGCAGAAGCCAGTACAGGGTAGGAAAATATAAACTATGTGCTATGGCTTGAACACTCCTCAAAAACTGTTAACATTTAATTCTTTGATACAGCAGTATTGGGAGGTAGGGCCTATAAAGATGTGTTTGGGTCATGGGGTAGAGCCCTCAAGAATGGATTATTGCTTTTTTCATGTGCATCAGTTCTTGCTATGAGGGATTATTAGTTACATTGACAGCAGGCCACCATGACCAGCTTTCTCAATGGTCTAGATACACCAACCTAAATGTTATTTAAAAACATACACAGTATACATACATACATACATACATACATACATACATACATACATATATATATGCCTGCAGCTGTAGCCCTGTGGCATCCGATACCGTCAGATTTTGGAAGATAAGCTGGGTCAGGCCTGGTTAGTACCTGGATGGGAGACCGCCTGGGAATACCAGAAGCTGTAGGCTTGGGAGAAGGACTTGGCAACCCCCTCCCAAAAGTCAATCTGCCATTGAAAACCCTATGAACAGCACAGAAGTACTAACAATAGTGTTTCCCCTGTTGTACAGAGGGTCGCCATGAGTCGGATACTGACTCGACGGCACCTAACAACAACAACATATATACATATATACATATATATACACATATATATCCATATATATATGGATATATACACACACACACACACACATATAATGTTGTTGTTGTTGTTAGGTGCCATCGAGTCGTGTCCTACTCATAGCAAACCTCCTAGGGTTTTCAATGGCTGATTGTTTCAGGATTGTTTTGGGAGTGGGATGCCACATTCTTGTCCTATTTTTATGGTGCTGGGGATTGAAACTAGGGCCTCGGAGAGCACAGAGCTGCACTCTACCAACTGAGTTAAACTCCATCCCATATATATATTTAAAAAGAGAATATATAAACTCTTTTGCCAATACCATACTGTATTATACATATATTGTTGTAGTTAGGTGCCACCGAGCTGAGACCAACTCAAACCAACCCCATGTACAACAGAATGAAACACTACCTTACACTGTGCCATGCCCAGCACTATGTCAGTGCTTCTAGGCTCCTCATGAGGTTTTCAATGGCTGATTGTTTGGGGAGTGGGCTTTCTTGTCATCCTAAGCTTACAGCACCTGATATTCCCAGGTAGTCTCTCATCCAAGGACTAACCAGGCCTGACCCTACTTAGCTTTTGAGATCTCACAAGACCAGATGCCAGTGTGTGGCTATAGGTCTTGTATATATATTGCTATTAGGTGTCATAGAGTTGGGTCTGCCTCATAGTGACTCTACCTATGTACAACAGAATGAAACACTCCACAACTCTGTGCCAGGCACATGGTCTTACTTATGTTTAAGCCCATTATTGCAGACACTGTGTCAATCCATCTAGTTGAGGGTCTTCCTTTTTCTCATTGACCTGCCACTCTTCCAAATATGATGTCCTTCTCCAGAGATTGATCCCTCTGACATGTCCAAAATACTTAAGATACAATCTAGCTATCCTTGCTTCCAAGGATCACTCTGGTTACACTTCTAGGATGGATCTGTTGGTTCTTTTGGCAATCCATGGGATATTTAACATTTGTCTCCAGCACCATAATTCAAAGCCATCAATTCTTCTCCTGTCTCTCTTATTTAATGTCCAGCTTTCACAATCCTATGATGTGATTGAAAATACCATGATATAAGCCAGGCACACCTTTGTTTTCCATGTGACGTTTTTACTTTCAACACTTGAACACTTGAAAGCTCTTTTGCAACAGCTTTTTCCAATGCAATGTCTTTTGATTTCTTGACTGCTGCTTCATGGATGTTAATTGTAGAACCAAGTAAAGCAAAATCTTGCATAACCTCAGTCTTTTCTCTATCATGAAGTTGAATATTGACGCAGTTGTAAAGATTTTTGTGTTATTGATGTTGAGGTGCAATCAATACTGAAGACTGTGGTCTTTGATCTTCATCAGTAAATGTTTCAAATTCTCTTCCTTTTCAGCGGAGTTGTGTTATCTGCATAATGGAGGTTGTTAATGAGTCTTCCTTCAATCCTGATGCCATATTCTTCTTCATAAAGTCCATCTTCTCAGATTATTTGCTCAGCATACAGATTGAAGAGGTATGGTGAAAGGATACAGCCTGACACATATCTTTCTTGCCTTTAAACCAGGCAGTGTTTCCTTGTTCTGTTCAAATGGCTGCCTCCTGGTCCATGTACAGATCCTCATGAGTACAATTATGTGCTCTGCTATTCCCATTCTTCACAATGTTATCCATAACTTATTGTGATTCACACATCAAATGCTTTTGCATAGTCAATAAAACATAGATAGACACCTTTCTGATATTCTCTGCTTTCAGCTAATATCCATCTGACATCAGCAATGATGTCCTTGGTTCCATGTCCCCTTCTGAATCTAGCTTTATTTTCCAGCAGTTCCCTGTCAATATACTGCTGCAGTTGCTTTTGAACAATCTTGAGCAAAATTTTACTTGTGTGTGATACTAATGATATCATTCCATAATTTCCACATTTAGTTGGATCCCCTTTCTTGGGAATAGGCACAAATATATATCTCTTTGAGTCAGTTGGCTAGGTAGCTGTTTTCCAAATCTCTTGGCATAAATGAGTGAGCACCTTCAGTGCTGCATCTGTTTGTTGAAACATCTCTCTTGGCATTCCATCAATTCCTGGAGCCTTGTGTTTTGCCAGTTCCTTCAAAGCAGCTTCTACTTCTTGCTTTAGTACCATTGATTCTTGATCATATGCAGCCTCTTGAAATGGTTGGTCATCCACCAGTTGTTTTTGGTATAATGACTCAGTGTATTCCCTCTATCTTCATCAAAATGTTTCCTATGTCGTTTAGTATTTTCCCTGTAGAATTCTTCACTATTGCCAATCAAGGCTTGAATTTTTCCTTCAATTCTTTAAGAAAATTCTTGAGAAAATTTAAGAAAATTCTTGAGAAAAGCAGAGCATGTTCTTCACTTTTGATTTTCTATCTCCACTTCTTTGCACATGTCATAATATTTGATTTTGTCTTTTTGAGCTGCCCTTTGAAATCTGTTTAGGTCTTGACCTTCATCATGTCTTCTTTTTACATTAGCTCCTCAATGTTCAAGAGCAAGTTTCAGAGTCTCTTTTGACATGTAATTTAGTCTTTTCTTTTTTTTTTTTTTCCCTGTCTTTTAAATAATCTTTTGCTTTCCTCATGAATGATACCTTTGATGTCATGCCACAGCTCATCTGGTCTTTGATCATTAGTGTCTAAGGCATCAAATCTATTCTTGTGGTGGTCTCTGAAATCCAGTGGGATATACTGAAGGTCATACCTTGGCTTTCATACAGATATTCTAATTTCTTCAGTTTCAATTTGAACCTGCATATAAGCACTTGATGGCTGATCCACAATCAGCACCTGGTCTTGTTCTGACTTTAGATATTGAGCTTTTCCACCATCTTTTTCCACAAATGTAGTTCATTTTGTTCTTGTAAGTTCCATCAGGTGGATTCCATATATATAGTCACCATTTATGTTGGTGAAAAAAATGTATTTGCAATGAAAAAGTCGTTGTTCTGCAAAATTTTATCATGTGATATCCAGCATCATTTTTCTCAGAGAGGCCATGTTTTCTACCTACTGAAACCTTCTGCTTTATTTCTAGCTTTTGTATTCCAGTCACCATTAATTACCTGTGCATCCTGATTGCACATTGGATCTATTTCAGATTCCCGGACCTGGTAAAAATCTACCCTATTTTCATTTGTGGCCTTAGTGTTGGGTGTATAAATTTGAATAATAGTCATATTAACTGGGCTTTCTTGCAGGCATATTATTCTACCACTGGCAGCATTGTACTTCAGGAAAGATCTTGAGATGTCTTTTTTGATAATGAATGAAACCCCATTTCTCTTTAATCTGTCATTCCTTGCATAGTAGACCATATGATTATCTGATTCAAAATAGCCCATGCCAGTCCATTTAGCTCACTGATGCCTATAGTGTCAATGTTTATGGGCTCCATTTCCCTTTTGATGATTTCTAATCTTCCTAAATTCATACTATGTACATTCCACATTCCAATTATTAATGGAGTTTTACAGTTGTTCCTTCTCATTTTGTGTCATGGCACATCAGCAAATGGAGGTCCCTGGGGCTTTACTCCATTCCCATCATCAAGGTCAGCTCTACAATGAGGAGGCAACTATTCTCTAGTCATCTTTTCAGTTCCTTCCAAAATGAAGGGATCATTTTCTGGCACTATAGCTGACAATGTTTCTCAGTTGTTGTTGTTAGGTGCCGTCGAGTCAGTGTCTGACTCATAGTGACCCTACATACAACAGATGAAACACTACTGTCAGTGCTTCTCTGCTATTTATAGGGTTTCCAATGGCTGATTGCTTTTTGAGAGTGGGTTTCTGGGTCCTTATCCCTATTTCTCTGCCATTCCTAGGGTTTTCAATGGCTGTTTTGAGTATAGGTTAACCATATCCTTCTCCCTACTTTGTCTTAGTCTGGAAGCTCAGCTGAAGCCTGTCCATGATGGTGACCCTGCTGGTATCTGGTGGCATAGCTTTCAGCATCATAGCAACATGCAAGCCCCACAGTATGGCAAACTGACAGACACATGGGGACTTATACATATAAATATACATAAACATAAAGGTTATATATAATATACATGTTATATATTATATATGGGGCTGGGATTTAGCTCAGTTGGTAGAGCACTGCGCTGCAGTCTCTGAGGTCCTGAGTTGGATTCTCAGCACCGCAAAAATGGGAGAAGGGCCTGGCAATCCACTCCCAAGGCAATCCAGAAACAGTCAGCCATTGAAAACCCTATGAGGGTCTCTATGAGTCAGATACCGACTCACAGCACCTAACAACAACAATATTATATATAAACAGAGATTATATATAATATATGCTATATATTATATATAAACAAAGAGATGGAGAAAAATATTCCATACCAACACTAATCAAGAAAATGCAAGAGTAACTATATTAAGTTCTGACAAGGTGCAATTTAAAGCAAGGAAATTATCTAGGTTGAAGAGAGGTATTATAAAATGGCGAAGGGATCAATGTTATATGCCTAACAATAGAGCACCAAATTACATAAGGCAAAAACTGGTTGAAGTACAAGGAGAAACAGCTAAATCCACTATGATAGTTGGAGACAGTAGCACCCCTCCATTAAGGATGGGCAGAGATAGCAGTCATAAAATCAGTAAGAATATAGTTAAGTTAAACAACACCATCTGTCAACTGGATATAATTGACATCTATAAGGTACTCTACCCAACAAAGCAGATTACATATCTTTCTCAAGATCATATGAAACATAGACAAAGATAGATCACATTCTGAACCACAAAATACACCTTGACAAATTTGAAAAAATAGAAATTACACAATGTCTGCTTTCAGACCACACTGGAAACGAACTAGAAATACTAGAGAGACAGCTAGAAAATCCCCAAATACTTAGATATTAAACAACATGCTTTTAAACAATACATTGATTACAGAAATCCCAAAAGAAATTTTTAAATATTTCAGATTAAATGAAAATGAAATTACAGTTTACCAGTTTGTGGAATGAAGTGAAAAATAGTACATAGAGGGAACTTTCTAGCATTAAATGTACGTATTAGAAAAGAAAAAAAAATCTAAGAGCAATAATATAAGTTCCTACCTTAGGGAACCAGAGAAAGAGAGTAAATTATATGTAAAGTAAGCAGCAATCAATGAAACTGAAAGCAGGAAGTCATTAGAGAAAATCAACAAAACCAATGACTGAGTCTTTGAACAGATCAATAAAGTCAGTCAGCCCTGAGCCAGGCTTACTTGGGGGAAAAAACAGAAACTAAAAAGAAGATATCAGTAGACATGTCCATGGACATCAAGAGAATAATAGAGGAACATTATGAACAACTCTATATGCACAAATTTGATAATCTAGATGAAATGGATTAATTTCTTGAAAGATACAGTCTGCCAAAACTCATACAAGAAGAAATAGATAATCTAAGGAGGCCTACATGTATTAAAGAAATCATATCAATAATTTAAAATCTTTCAAAATGAAAAGCACCAGGCCCAGAGAGGTTCACTACTGAATTCTAACAAACATTCTCTACAATCGCTTTCAGAAATTAAAAGCAGAGGAAATACTTCCTAATTCGTTCTATGAGACCAGCATTACGCTAACACCAAATCCAGACAAAGACATTACAAAAACTTCAGCCAGATATTTATCTTGAACGTAGACAAAAAGTTTCTCAAAAAAGTAGCAAATTGAATCTAATTATGTATAAAAAGAATTACACATCATGATCAAGTGAGATTTACCTGAGCTATACAATGCTAGTTCAGCATCTGGAAGTCAATTAATGGAATACATTACATCATAGGCTAAAAGAAGGAAAATCATATTATCCTATCCACAGATGTAGACACAGCTCTTGAGAAAACCTGACATTCATTCATGATAAAAACTCAGGAATATCAGGAAAACCAGGAATATCAGGGAATTTCCTCAGTAAGGATGTTCCCTCACCACTGCTTTTCGACATCAATATGGATGTCTTAGCTAATTTAATAGAATAAGGAAAGGAAATAAAGGGTACACAGATTGGGAAGGAAGCAATCAAACTAGCTTTGTTTATATGACATGATTGTCTATGTAGAAAATCCAAAGAATCAAAAAAAGTCCTCATGGAATTTCTAACAAGATTGCAGAATATAAGATTAATATAGAAAAGCCAATTACTTTACTATATACTGGCAATAAACATGTAAAGTTTGAAGTTAAAGTACATTACCATTTACATTAGCATCCCCCCAATTGATGTGCTTATGTATCAACCTAATAAAATAGGTTCAAAATATGTATGAGAAAATTACAAAACAAAAGAAATAAAAGAATTAAGTAAATGGAAGTATATTCTATATTCAAGGGTAAGAAAATTGAATATTGTCAAGATGTCAGTTCTTCTTAACTTTATTTAAACATTCAATGCAATTGCAATAAATATTCTAGCATGTGGAAATTGACAAACTGATCACAAAGTTTATATTGAGAGGCAAAAGAATCCAGAATAGTCAACCCAATATTAATGGAGAAGCATAAAACCAGAAGACTGACACTTGATTTCATGATTTAATATGAAGCTAAAGTAATCAAGATAGTGTGGTGTTGGCAAATGAATAGGAAAAGAGATCAACAGTACACAGGAGAGAGCTTAAAAGACCCATATAAAATTGTCAACTGATCTTTGACAAAGGATCAAAGGCAACACAACCAAGCAGATTATCTTTTCAACAAATGACACTAGAACAAGTGGACAGCTACATGCAAAACAGTGACTATAGACTTCATGAAAATTAACCCAAAATGGAACATAAATTCTGTCTTAATGCATTTAGGTTGTTACAACAAACTACCATAGAGTGGGTGGCTTATAAACAACAGAACGTTCTCACTGTTCTGGAGGCTGGGAAATCGAAGATTAAGGTACTGGCAGATTTGGTGTTTGAAGGCCCAATTTTTAGTTCACAGATGAGCACTTTTCACTGCCTTCACATGGCAGAAGTGAAAGGGTCTCTGGGCTTCCTTTCCTAAGGTCACTATTCCAGTTCATGAAGACTCCATCCTCTTGTCCTCATCACCTCCTAAAGGCCCATATCTTAATGATCACTTTGGGGGGTAGGATTTCAACATTTGTATTTTGGAAAGACACAAACATTCAGACCACAGTATACCTAATCTAAAACACACAAAATAAAAAACTCCTAGAAGATAATAGAGCTGGGATTTAGCTCAGTTGATAGAGCGCTGCACTGCAGTCTCCGAGGTCCCGAGTTCAATTTCCAGCACCGCAAAAATGGGAGAAGGACCTGGCAATCTACTCCCAAGGCAATCTCAAAATTGTCAGCCATTGAAAACCCTATGAGGGTTGCTATGAGTCGGATACCAACTCGACAGCACCTAACAACAACAACAAAGAAGATAATAGATGTGAAAACCAAGATGATCTTGGGTATGAGGATGACTTTTTAGATTTAACATCATAGGCATGTCTCATGAAAGAAATAAGGGATAATCTGGATTCCATTAAAACAAAAAAACTCTTCACTAAAACTAAAAAACTGATAACAATGTTAAATGGAATAAGAAACATCATAGTCTGGGAGAAAATATTTGCAAAATATACAGCTGATAAAGGACTGTTATCCAAAATATACAAAGAACTCTTAAAACTCAGCAAGAAAATAAACAGCCTGAATATAAAATGGGCAAAAGACCTGAACAGAAACCTCACCAAAGAAGATATATAAATGGAAAGTAAGTGTATGAAAAGATATTTAACATCATATGTCATTGGGTCTTTGCAAATTAAAATAACAATGAAATTCCACTATGGTGTTATTGTTAGGTGCTGTAGAGTAGGGTCTAACTCATAGTGGCCCATAGAGACTCCACTATACACCTATTAAAATGGCCAATATCTACAACACCAGCAGCACCAAAGCTTGGTAAGTATGTGGAACAATAGAAATTCTTATTCATTGTTGGTGGGAATGCAAAATGAAAAATCCTCTTTGGAAGACAATTTGGCAGTTTCTTACAAAATGAAGCATATTCTTTTTTTTTTTTTTTTTTTTTTTTTTTTTTTTTTTTTTTTTTTTTTTTTTTTTTTTTTTTTTTTTTTTGCGGTACTGGGGGTTGAACCCAGGGCTTCATGCTTGCATGTTCTGCAAGTGCTGGACCATTGAGCTGCACCCCCAGCCCATTTTTTTACTTTTTGAGACAGGGTCTCACTAAGTTACGCAGACTGTCTCTGGTCTTGAATTTGTGATCCTTCTGCCTCTGCCTCCCAAGCCGCTGGGATTACAGGCGTGCACCACCGCGCCCAGCTAATGAAGCATATTCTTAACATAATGATCTATCAGTTATGCTCTTTGGTATTTACCAAATTAATTGAAAATTTATGTCCAATATACAGAAAATGCATACAAATATTTATAGCAACTTTATTCATAATTGCTAAAAATTAGGAGCAACCAAAATGTCCTTCAGTATGTGAATGGATATATAAACTATGATACATCTAGGTAAGAGAATATTATTCAATGCTAAAAAAAAATGAGCTGTCAAGACATGAAAAGACATGAAGGAATCTTCCTTCCTTCCCTTTCTTCCATTTTTCCTTCTTTTCTTCCTTCCTTTCCTTCCATTTTTCCTTTCTTCCTTCCTTCGTGTGTGTGCGTGCGTGCGTGCGTGTGTGTGTGTGTGTGTGTGTGTGTGTGACAGAGTCTCATTCTGTAGCCTCAGGCTGGCCTCAAATTCATGATACTCCTGCCTCAGCCTCCTGAGTGCTAGGATTACAGGCTGCACCACCATGCCTGGTTTACATGGACAAATCTTAAATGAATATTATTACGTGAAAGAAGCCAATCTGAAAACTCTACATACTATATGATTCCACAAATAGGATATTCTGAAAAAGGAAAAACTATGGAGACTACAAAATCGGTTATTGTCAGGGGTTAAGAGAAGAAAGAATAGGCAAAGTATAGAGGATTTTTAGGACAGTGAACCTATTCTGTATGCTATAATGATACATACATATCATCATATAAGTTTTAAAAATATAGAAATGTACAAAACCAAGAAAGGACCCTAATGTAAGCTATGGACTTTAGGTAATAATAATGTGTCAATTATGCATTACTGATTATAACAAATGTACCAAGGCAGCCCATGATGTCATAGTGGGGGAAGTTGTGCATGTATAGGGACAAGAACTATGTGGGAACTGTTGTATTTTACACTCAACTTTCTCATGAACTTAAAACTGTTCTAAAAAAAATTAAGTTTATACCAAGGTGCAGCAGCACATGCTTGTAATCCCACCGACTTGGGGAGGCAGAGCCAGGAGGATCACGAGTTTGAGGCCAGAGGCAGCTTGTGTAGCTCAGCAAGACCCTAATTCAAAACAAAAAATAAACAAATGGGCTGGGGGAGCAGCCCAGTGGTAGAGCTCTTGCAAAGTATGTGCAAGGCCCTGGATTCAACTCCCAAGTACAACCAAAAAATTAAATTTATTACTTAAAAATTGATATGTCCAAACTGAATACATTTCTTCTCTGGTATCTTCTCAACTTCCTCTCTCTCCAAGACTCTCTTTCAGCAAATAGCATCATGATATATCCATGTAATCCAGGTCAGAAACCTAGGAAACTTTGCATCCTTTCCTATACATTTCATTGCTGAGCCTTATGCAAATTACCTAGTATTTCTAAAATCTATACCCTTCTGCCCACCCCTAATGTGATTGTCATAATGCACTCTACCTACGAAGTAGTTTTCTTTTGATCTTGCCATTGGGCTGTTATGAACAAACAACTATTTTTTTATGATCTTTTTGTTTTCTAATCTGTCAGCACATTGTGAATCAGGCCTAATGCAGACCATAAAATTTAAATCATAGCTGTAAAGAACTTTCTTGATATCTTATCTCATAGCAATGCTGTAATTAAACTAAAAACCAAAGCATTCATTACATAGGTAGAGAAATGAGGAAGGAGATGGAATAAAAGCTCCTGGCTCAGTGCATCATGTAATAGACTAATTGAATTTTAAAAATGAAATGTGCTACAAAGGTTAGACCTCCATGCCCTCTCTGTACTGAGAATCTTTTTGTGCTTCTTCATTGCCTTCCAGAAGATATCTATACTTTTTAATGTGGCATATAAGGTACTTCATGATGGGGCTGTCATCTTCCTTCCTACTTCATCTGGCCCTATTCTTCATTTACTCAGTTGCTCATTCCAACACCCTCATATTACCAGAGTTTAGGGAAAAACCACAGTCACTGAAATTAGAGTTGGCCACCCACCCCCAATATACCAATTATAGAGTCAAGCAATGGTGAAAAGCAGAGAAAGGAGATTTAATGAATGTGCACATTGGGGAGAGGAATAGATACACAAGTCTCGTGACCCCAAGTCCCCCCTTAGCAGAACTGACATGGGCTTTAGGTTTAAGTAGAGGAAGAATTGCGGGTAGAGGCAGGAGGTACACATAAGTAATTAGTCCAGCACAGAGTTCCAAGGAAGTTAATGTCATTGTCAACATGGAGGGATATTTGTAGTCCCTTGTCAAATGGAAATGTATTTATGGATCAAGATTTTCAGATGCCTCCTGGAGGTCTGAAACAGGACACTTGAGGGGCCAAGTGAGGAGTCAAAGCTTTTCAGCAAAGGCAGTATGTTTGCTTGTTTGTTTTTGGCAGTACTTGGGGGTTGAACCCAGACCCTTGTGCATACTTTATAAGTGCTCTACCACTGAGTTGCACCCCCAGTTCCTTTTATATTTTTCATTTTGAGACGAGGTCTTGCTAAATTGCACAAACTTGCCTCTAGCCTCAAGCTTGCAATCCTCCTGCCTCTAGCTCCTGAGTCACTGGGATTATAGGCATAAGCTATCATTCTCAGCAAGCAAAGGCAGTTTGCAAGTGCCTTTTTTTTCTAGTACAGGGAGTTGAACCCAGGGCTTCACATATGCTAGGAAAGCACTCTACCAATGACCTGCACCCCCAACAACCCTTATAATTTTTAAAATTCATTGTTATTATTTTTGTTATTATCTATGGTACCAAGGATTGAACCCAGGGCCTTGCATATGCTAGACAAGCACTCTACCACTGAGCTATATCCCCAGCCCATTTTTTATTTTTTACTTTGAGAAGGGTCTCACTAAGATGTGCAGGCTGCCTCTGGCTTCGAATCTGTGATTCTCCTGTGGCAGCTTCATAAATCACTGGGATTACAGGCCCTTCCGCCTCAGCATCCCATGTTGCTGGGAATATAGGTGTGCCCCACAGCACCCAGCTAGGAGTCATCTTTGTATAGACTCTGTTTGAGCCACTCTTTCCAGATTCTTCTCTCCACCATTCATTCCACTAGCAAATTCTATTGTTTTTTTTTACGTTCAAGATATATCTGAATCTATGTATTTCCTTTAATTTCCATGTCTTCCTCTCTAACTCAAGTAATATCACTGTTATTCTGGTCTACAGCAATTCCTTCTTAACTGGTTTCCCTCCTTCTGCTATTGCTTTATATTGCATTCTCCACGCAGCAACAAGCATGTAGCCAGAAAAAAATTCTTTTAAGATCATTCCTCTGTTAAAAACATCCAGTAACTTCTCATCTCAGAATAAAATCCAAATTCTTGCCAAAACTTTCTATATTAGTTTCTATTTCAGCTGTAACAAAATTCCCACAAGTGTAGTGATGTAATAAAACAGAAATTGATTCTGTTCTCTGATTTTAGAATTCACACCTCCAGAAGTTACCTTCTTTTAGGTTGCTGCTGTTGTTGTTAGGTGCTGTCAAGTTGGGTCTGACTCACAGTGACCCTATATACAACAGAACAAAACACAACCCCACACCATGCCATACCCAGCATTATGTCAGTGCCTCTCTATTTATAGGGTTTTCAATGGCTGATTGTTTTGGGAGTGGGCTGCCAGGTCCTTCTCCCAAGCCTACAACACCCAGTGTTCCCAGTTGGCCTTCCATCCAGGGACTAACCAGGCCAGACCCTGCTTAGCTTCTGAGATCAGATAGGATTGGATGCCAGGGTGGTATGGCCAAAGGCTCTTTTAATTTAGAAGTCTCAACGTAATTTAGTGGGGCTTAAAATAAGATATTGACAGGGCCGATTCCTTCTAGTAGCTCTAGAAGGGAATCTATTTCTTGCTTCTTCCAGTTTATAGAGATGACTGGCTTGCCTTGGTTTATTGCCACATCACTTCTACCTCTGCTTTTGTTACCACATAGCCTTATCCTCTGACCACTTGTCTTTTCAGAAGGACCGTGTAATTATATCAGTTTCACTCAGATAATCCAGGAAAATCTCCCCATCTTTAATTTATCTGCAACATTCCTTTTACCATGTAAGGTAATGAATTCACAGGTTCTGAGAATTAGGACATGGACATCTTTGAACGAGGAGGAGACATGGTTTAGTTGGCTGTACTCCATATAAAAATCATGAGGAGGTCTGTTGATATTAAAATTATGGATTTGTAAATGAGCCTAATGTCTCATAAGGAGAGAGTTAGAGAAAGATATTTATAGGATTTTGGAAGGTCCTGCGATTAATCATAGCATAGCTTTATGGTGGATATTAGTGTTACGGTTTGGATCTAAATTTTCCTCCAGAGCTCATATCCTTTGGTCCCCAGCTGGTGGCACTATCCTGGGATGCTGTGGAAGTTTGGGACAAGGGTCTTTGGTAGAAGCAGTGCCCTAGGGGTGGCCCTTTGGAGGTTTTTACCCTGCACTCATAGCCCTGGTCTCTCTCTGTTCCTGGTTTGCCATGCTGTGAAGTCTTCTAACACAGGTCCTCCTGTCACTGCAGCCATGCCTGCTCTGCCACCATTATGGACTGATTCTCTAACTGTGAGCTCCCAAGAAATCTCTTCCTTCATAAGCATTTTTGGGCTGGTTATTCTGCTACAGTGATCACAGCTGACTAATACAGTGATTATCCTGGGCAAGGACTGGCTAGAATTTGTAAACTAGATGAATTGCTGGAACATGAGTCTGGGCAGAGTTACAATCAAATCTGACCATCTGTGGTTTATCATGTAGTCTATAGATCTAAACAAGCTGATGTGAAAATAATAAGAGCTTCAATATTTATGGTGCATGTCAGGGAATGATACACTTGATCCATTTTGCACATTATTAGCTTTTGCTTCATTTCTCAGTCCCCCTTCTTTTTTGGAAATCTTCAGCCCAACCTGGAAGAAATATTTCCTGACACATGATCAATTCGAATCTGCATTGCTGTTTAATAAATTGCATTTGTTTATTAAGTTTTTTATGGTAGTTGTTTTAACTTCTGTATGTTCAAAGCCTTCTAGTTTTTTGCTGGATGATCATTTGTAAGTCATCCAGTTTAATAGCAGCTATGCAGTAGCAGCCTTCTAGTTTTTTGCTGGATGATCATTTGTAAGTCATCCAGTTTAATAGCAGCTATGCAGTAGCAGCATTTAACTGATGATCATATATCTGGTAACTTCAATGCAGATACTAAAACAAGTACTATTAGTTTTCAAAGCATTTCAGACCATATTTCTAGATTTTCAAAACTATAGACAATAAAAGTATGTACCATAGTCTATTTATAATACCTTATGAAATCAAGTGTCTTTTTTCTTTGAATCTAGGTAGGTAGGGTTTGATCAACTTTACTAGAGTATGAAGAGTTAATCCCACATCTGGTAATTGTCAAGGACATGGATGGGTCTTGGAAGTACCATGTGTAAAGAACAATCAAAGCCCTTAATCCAGAAGAGGCAGACACAGCAGCCAAGAGGAAAAGATGCAAAGCCAAGAGGGTAAGCACACAAGGAAGAATGTGAGCCCAACACACTGCTGCACACCTGTAATCTCAGTCACTCATGAGGCAGAGGCAGAGGGATCACAAGTTCGAGGCCAGAGGCAGCTGATGTAACTCAGCAAGACCCTGATTTAAAATAAAAAATAAAAATATGGTCTGGGGGCACAGCCCAGTGGTAGCACACTTATAAAGTATACAAGATGCCCTGGGTTCAACTCCCAAGTACTGCAAAACAAAACAACAACAACAACAACAACAACAACAACAACAACAAAAATGAAACGAAAAAGAATGTGACAATCAGTGGGGTCTTATTTCAATGGTCTTGAGTGGAACCAGCATACTTCATGCAGTCATTGGCTCATTCCCAGGATCCTGGGCTAGCTGTCTAGTCTCACAGTATATCAACTGTGGATATTATCTAAAGTTCTCAACATGCCTTGTAAAACACGTCATAATCTGGCTGTGTCTCTGAGGTCACCTTCTAAGCCTCTATTTTCTTCTTCACTCTCTCTGGCCACAAGGGCTTTTTTGCTGTTCTATAAACAAGTTAATTTTGTTCTTAAGTTATTGTACTCATTGTTCCCTTTATGTGAAATGATTTTTCCCCTCAACATTTTCACTGCTCCCACTATCAACTCAAGTCAAATGTCATCTCCTTAGGCTTTTCCTTATCACTCCAGCTTAACATCTTCTTCCCCTATCATTCTTGATTCTTTTACTCTAACTTTTCTTCATAGCACTCATTATCTTCATTTTTATTTATTTCTTCTTTGTTATATGGCTCCCTTGAAAATAAGCACCAAAAAGGCAGAAAACTTCTAGTTTTTTCATTGACGTGCTTTTAGAGCCAATGCCACTATCCAACATATACTTATTGTTGTCTTACGTGAGGTCGAGTCATGTACAGAGCTTAATAACTACAGTACTTGCTGATTGAGTGAACAACCCCCCACACACTATGCTCCAGCCTTATACATTTTCAGTTTTCAAATGGCTTATTCTTTCAAATGGTGGTTTCTTCTGCTTAAAATAGCTTCTTCCTGATTCCTTCACAACTCTCGATCATTTCTCAAGACTCAACTTAAGTGTCTATGCCCATAGGAAACTTTCATTGACCTGTCCAAGCACACTTAGTTGTCTGCAATACCTGTATGAAAGTACTTAATAAATTGTGTTATATTTTGCCTAATTCACCTCTGAATACTGAAAATCTAGCAGTGTTTTTGTCTATAATAAAATGTTTGTTTGCTGATCCTATCACTGAGTGACAATTGCATGTCAAGCATTGAGCTACTTTTTGTGTACTATTAGCCCTATACTGTCGTTGTTGTTAGATGCCCTTGAGTTAGGGCCAACTCATAGTGACCCTTGTTGTTGTCAGGTGCTGTGGAGTTGGTATCCGACTCATAGAGACCCTCATAGGGTTTTCAATGGCAGACTGTTTGGGGATTGCCTTGGGAGTGGATTGCCAGGTCCTTCTCCCATTTTTGCAGTGCTGGGAATTGAACCTGGGACCTCAGAGACTGCAGCGCAGCGCTGTACCAAGTGAGCTAAATCCCAGCCCAGTGACCCTCATAGGAAGTCTTTATTCAGCTGGTAGGTAGGAAAAGAAGGAGAACATGGAGCATGTGTTGGAAGTTTTCAGGATTTTATGAGCCCAGCCTTAAATGGCTTTCATTATTTCTGTCCACGCTGTCTTGGACAGAAACTAGTCACAGACCCCTATCAACTGCAAAGATGGCTGGGAAACAGATTATGTGCTCAACAGTAAAAAAAAAAATACAGTTTGGTGAACACAAGGTATCTTTGCCACTTAAGATCATGAAGCTGTTTTAGGATGAATAAGATAATGTATGTGATATGCATGGTATAGGGTAATTAGCAGTTACAAAGAAAAGTCCTTACCTTTTGGTAAGGTGATATAAGGAAATCTTTTACTGATTTGGCTGCATCAGGAAGTGTAAATATCTAAATTAGGTGAAGGAGGAATGGGTTGCCAGGTGTTCCTATCAGCTTAGTTAATATAATATCAAAAGAGTATAATTTAGATAACCCAAATGTCTGAGAACAATGAGAATAGGGAAACAGTAGGTTCTCTTTGGATCTGGTGGTGGTGGTTGTTAGGTGCCAAGTCATGTCTGACTCATTAGCAACCCTCATAGAGTTTTCAATGGCTGAATGCCGGATTTGGGGATGGTCTTAAACGAAATACTAAAAGTAAAAGTTCTTGTCATTCTTTTTTTCCATGTTCCATTTTTTCTCTTATTTTCCTACTTTTAGGTCACAGACCTCCTCAAGGTTCCTAGGTACAGCATACTTTTTACTTTTGATTTATTGTCTCATCTGTTGCTACTTAAAGACTTTAAAATGTCTAAAAACAAGCTGGGCTTGGTGGTGTACCACTGTACACCCAGCACTGTGGGGGCTGAGGCAGGAGGATCATAAATTCCAAGGCAGCCTGGCCTCTAAAGTGAATTCAAGGCTAGAGTGGGCTACACAGGAAGACTCTATCTCAAAAAACAAAAAGCAGAAAGAAAGAAAGAAAAAGAAACTGTCTAAGAACAGAGACCATGTTTGTCTTGTGCTTTATTATATCATAACATCTAGCAAAGCCAAGCACATTATATGTACTCAAGAGCTACTTGTTGAATGAATTTAATCTATATCAGCAAGTTGCTTCAAGAATTGGCCTAAAGGGTATGGATAGAGTAATGGAAAGAGAATGAGTTCTTAAATCTTGCTTCTGCCACCTAGAATCTGTGAAGTTAAGGGAAATTACTGAATTTCTAAGGCTTGCTTGTGATCTTCTATTAGATAGGCACAACACTTTAGAGACATTGTAATGAGAATTAAATGAAAAAAATTACGTAGTATTCCTGGCACAAAGGAGGCATTCAATAAACTGTTGCTCCTTCCCCATGGGCTCCAGACCTCTCTATAACATAATTTTTAGTTGAGAGTGCTTAGAAAATAACATATGCTCTTCAAGTTGTTTCCTTCTGTTTTTGGACTGTTCATTTGTAAAGCAAATAGGCCTTCAACTTGGTGATCAAAATAGAGAACTGATTAGTTCCCAAAGGACTGATGGGTTTACTGTTAGAACAATGTTCAGGATCTAGAATGGCGCACAGTAAGCATTCAATACATATTTTTTGAAAGAGTGAATGAATTGACAAAGTACTGAATAAGGATGATACTCCAGACAGATAATTGCAGGATGGACACGCTATATTTGTGAAAAAGTGGGGAGATTTTATCAAATGAAAGATTTAGAGTGATAATGCATCTAAATGGGCAATTTAAGCATTTCCATTCATTCAGTCACCAATCTACTGTGTCTGTTGTCAGCCATAATAGTAGAGTGGGGATAGATCTATCTCCCATGTTAGTGCAATAAATCAACCACAGAAAGACGTACAAAAAAAAAAAAAAAAGATAAATGAGTAACAAAAGGAGACTACTGCCTGCCCATTAGGATGTGAAACAGCATGGTACTGTCAGGTATGGTAAGTAGTATGATATTGGCTGAGTGCATGTAGGGGAATAGGAAGATATGAGGCTCAACAAGCAGTTAGGTAAGGGCCAGATCATGAAGAACCTTGTATTGTGGGCCAGGAGTCCTGAATTTTATTCTCTAAGGTAGTGATAGTGGAGTTGGTCTTAGTCTACCTTTTGCTGCTATGGCAGACTACCACAGACTGGGTAATTCTTAACTAATGTGCTAGACATGGTTCTGGAAGCTAGGAAGCCTAAGATCAAAGGTTTGGCATCTGGCAAGACCCTTCTTGCTGTGTTATTCTGGGGAAAAAGGAAGAGGGAAGTTGAGAAAGAAGAAGAGATAGAACTTGATGACTCAAACTCTTTTATAATCAGCATTAATCCATTTATGAGAGTGGAGCCCTCATGACCTGAACACTTCCCATTAGGCCCCATCTCCCAACACTATTGCATTAGAGATTAAGTTTCCAACACACTAATTGTGGAGCCACATTTTGGGGACACATTCAAACTATATAGAGTTAGGGAAGATTTTAGTGCAAAAAAAGATTAAGCCAATTTTAGGTTTAGGAAGATCTCAATTGGAGGGTTAAAATATGAGAGACAGAGACATCAGCTAGGAAATTAGTAAAATAGTCTAGGAATGAAGGTTATAAAGGCTGAAACTAAGGCAAT
>VMDO01011276.1:19300-67728 GCA_007922755.1 Pedetes capensis
CCAATCCCGTGAGATCTAGGAAGCTAAGCAGGGTCGGGCCTGGTTAGTACCTGGATGGGAGACCGCCAGGGAACACCAGATACTGTAGGCTTGGGAGAAGGACCTGGCAACCCCCTCCCAAAAATCAATCTGCCATTGAAAACCCTATGAACAGCAGAGAAGCACTGACAATAGTGTTTCACCTGTTGTATACAGGGTCACTATGAGTCGGATACCGACTCGACAGCACCTAACAACAACAACAAGGCAATAGAAGTGGTTTTAAGAGATGAGGGGTTTGGCAGATTTTAGTAGATTTGGCAGGATAAGGTATATGAGAGAGGACACCTTAGGATGAATCTCATGTTTCTGGTTTGGGCTTCTCTGCAAATGGTGAAGCCATTAATAGAAACAACTGAAATAAAGGAGAAGATCATATGGATTAAGAATTCGGGATGGTGGACAAGGACAAGAGAAGTTTTCAGTATAGTGAGTTTGGAGAATCTATAGGATTTCATGTAGTGATTTTTCTTTTTTCCAGTAGTAGGGGGTTGAACCCAGGGCCTCATGCATGGTTTGCAAGCGCTCTATCACTGACCTGCACCCATAACCCATTTTAAAAATCTTTTTATTTTGAGACAGGGTCTTGCTAAATTACACAGGATGCCTCTGGCCTTGAACTTGCAATTTGCCTGTATCAGCCTTCTAAATCGCTGGGATTACAGGTGTGTGCCAGTTTAGAGATATTTCTTAAATAAGCCTAGAAAATTGGAACATATACAAAACTTAGCATATAAACTATATTAGTAATTCCTATTCTTACAATGTGGGCTGGGATTTAGCTCAGTTGGTAGAGCGCTGCGCTGCAGTCTCTGAGGTCCCGAGTTCAATTCCCAGCACCGTAAAAATGAGAGAAGGACCTGGCAATCCACTCCCAAGGCAATCCCGAAACAGTCAGCCATTGCAAACTCTATCAGGGTCACTATGAGTCAGATACTGACTCGATGGCACCTAATAACAACAACATTCTTACAATAATTCCCCATCTTCTAAATTTCTCCCCATTTATTTAGTTCACAACTGTACATAAGCCTCCACAAAGATTGCTAAGTGTTTACATATTGTTGTTATGTGTCGTCAAGTCCTGTGTCTGACTCATAGCGACCCTACATACAAGGGAAACATTATTGTCAGTGCTTCTCTGCTATTCACAGGGTTTTCAATGGAGGATTGATTTTTGGGAGTGGTTTGCCAGGTCCTTCTCTCAAGCTTACAGTACCTGATGTTCTGAGGTGGTCTCCCATCCAAGTACTGACCAGGCCCGACCTTGCTTAGCTTCCAAGATCTGAGTGGATGGGACTGCCACAGTCCTACAGCTGCAGGCATGTTTTCATATTAGGAACTTCTAAAATGTATCCTTGAAAAAAATACAGTGATATTTCTAACAGAGGCTAGTTTGTTAATAAGGTAAACATGTTCACAATTATTTGCATAAAGGTTATTTGAAAGAACATCTTTGGTAACAGTGAAATACTTTCCCAGAATATCTTTCATCGTCGTGTATAAAAATGTGTTTCTTTCTGTGTGTTTAGGAATAACTTTTACACTTCCCACATAAAATATTTAGCTATGGAGAGCTAGACTATGCTACTGTTGACCTCAGGTTGCAGGTTATCAGTGCAGGAGCTCAGGCCAGCTAGAACTTTAAAACAGTGAACTCATGGAAGAGTAGCCGTGATGGCTGACAGGTCTTGAGAACTGGGTAATGCCAATGCCTGACAGGCATGGGATAGCAAACTGGGCACCAAAGTACAGATGGATTGCAGATGCACTGAAGGAAATCATTAGAGTTTTGTTAAACCTGAGTCTGGTTTGACAAGGATGAAGTCTGCTGGTTTAAGAACTGTAAGTTCTTGGCAAAAGCATGGGGCTGCAGAATTTCACAGCCACAGTGGGAAAAAAAAGGAGGGAGAGGGGGAATGGGAGGAGACCACAGAATTCTTGATATGATACATACACTGTTAAATATCTATTAGTTTTGTATCTTTCTAAAGTCATCAGATTGAAGCACAGTATTTCGGATTTGGTTGGCAGATGTACACCGATTTTTCTGAGTATGTTAGCATTTCATTTGAAACCAGCAAGATCTCATATGACTATGATGATAACTTAACATTCCTAAGGATTCTTAAATGTATCCCCAGTCCTGGGTTAAATGTAGAGCACTAATAACATTTTTAAAAGCTTTGTTAATAGATCTTCTGAATCTCATAGAACTGATTCTCAGGACATAACAGTTCATCTAAAATGCCCACAGGGCAGTGCCAGTATCTTCCCATGGAATCTGGCTCATGGATTAAGAGAAAAGGGGCCAAAGGGAAGACAGTCTAACCCAGGAGAGATGGTAGGTACTGATGTCTGACTCTCTGAATGGGACTTCTCCATTTACCACCCCCCTCACTTCCTTCTATGGTGTGGACCTTTAATTACCACAGCAGTCAGCCTTGTAGGGTCAAGCTAATCGCTGTTGACATCATCCTACTACTTCCCCTTTCAAATTCCAGTGAAGCTACGAGCTTCCTGTCCTATTTGACACCCTGCAGAATGAATACTGGCTGGTTTGTATTTAAATTTAGATTGGCAGCAAAGTGTCCAGTGTTTGAAGCAGAGATAAACAAAACTAGGTAACATTTCCAAGCCCTACAAGTAAAAGGAGGGAAAAGGTAGACCGGGAGAGCCTCCACAGTTCCACAGCAGACAGGCTTTGTGGCCGATTCAGAAAGCAGGCTGACCGGAGCCTTTTCCTTTAAGCCCGGAGGACGCCTTTGGGGGCGTCTCCAAACACATTCTGGACTTCGCCAGGAAAGCCCGCGGAGCCGCAGCCCCCACGTACCCTTCCTCCGGAGAAGCTCTGCCGGCAGCTGCACCTCCTCTTTGTCAAGCTGTCACTTACAACCGGAGACACGGGGATATCCTTTGGGTGGGGGTGAAAGGGGAGCCCAGCCAGCGGCTCCTCCGCGCGGCCCCTCCGGCGCTCGGGCCCCGCCCCCCGCCAGCCCCCCGCCAGCCCCCCGCCTCGGGACCCCCTACGGCCCAGCCTGGGCGGCCCGCTGGCAGCGAGGGTCACGTGACGCGGCCGGCCACGCATTCCCCCCCCCCCCCGGGCGGGCTCCTGTTGCGCCCGCCGGGCGGGTTCCACCACGTAACGAGCCGGCACCGCCCCGCTCTCCCCTCGCCCGGCGAGGGAGGGCAGGCGTCGGGGAGGAAAGGGACGGGAAAAGGGGCGGGAGGAGGCCGAAGGAGGGGCGGCGCCCGCGTCACGTGACCCGGGGCAGCCCGGAAAGCTCCGAGGAGGAGCCTGGCGCCGCCATTTTCCTGCGGCTGCCTGTGCCTCTTTCCTTGCAGGGCTCCAGCTGACCGGGGAAGGGGTGGGCTGCGCTGAGGCGGGGGCGCGGGTAGCGCCCGACGGCGTGTCGGACGCTGCGGGCGACGCGAGCCGGCTCTCTCCCGGCCGGGTGGCCGCGCGCGGCCCTGAGCCCCGCCCCAGGCCGGCAGGCGGGCCGGGAACCGGTGGGGGTCGGGGGTGCGGTGGGGGGTGCGGGGCCTCCGGCGCTCGGGGGTCCCAGGCCCCGCCGGCTGCTGAGCGGGTTGGGGGGCGGAGGAGCCGCAGCGATGTCTGGCCAGAGCCTGACGGACCGGATCACCGCCGCCCAGCACAGTGTCACCGGCTCCGCCGTGTCCAAGACAGTATGCAAGGCCACGACCCACGAGATCATGGGCCCCAAGAAGAAGCACCTGGACTGTGAGTGACGCCGCCGCGGCCCGCGTCCTCCCCTCCTCGGCGGCTCCGCACGGCGGGCGCCGCGCTCGGCCCGCCGCGTTCCCTGCGCTCCCCTCACGCCCGCCTTCACGGCCTCCGTCCCCCCACTCGCTGCCCCAAAACCCGGCGCGCCACTCCCCTCTGGGGTCCTCGGGGGCCTCCCATCGCGGCCGGCCAACTTGCCTCCACGCGCGGCTCCTCGCCTATCTCCCGCAGCCTTCTGCCCTCGCGTCCCGCCTCGTCGCCCTCGCGTCTCCTTGCCTGCGGGACTCGCCGCCCCATTGTTACCCCGTTGCCCTTCTTCGGGCTTTCCCGGGTGGCCGCGGGTTCCGTGCTCCCGGGTCCCTGTGACTCCGCAACCCTGGTAGTGGTTCCCACTTCCTTTTCGCTCCCACATTCTTCTCCTTTCCCAGCCTGGGTTCTCTTCCATCCTTTTCTACCCTTTTGGGTTATCTTTCTTTGCCTCTGTAGCTTCAGTTGAGTTCCTTCGACTCATTTTCGTTATAATATACCTATAATGTACCTCGTTAGCCTTATTACCTTCGAGGGAAGCGAGGGATTCGCTTTGGTATCGGGAAAGCTTTGTTGAAAGTTAGCGTTTTTATTTGCCTCTGGTAGAATTTAACTATTATATTGTCCATACTTTTGACTAGAGTGAGTTGTGAATGTCAGCCCCTTTCATTTTTTTTTTGTTCAAATGGGGATATAGAAAAAGGCTTTGCTGATATTGGTATCGGTTCCTGGAATTTTTACACTGGCAGTTTGAACTAAAATTGTGTGTGAAATGTAAGACTGTTTTGGCTTCAAAATGGATTAATAACTACAAGAAACATAACTTACCTAAACCATTAGCAAAAAGATGTTTGATGCTTTCGTTTGGGCATGTTTTAATTTATGCTATTTATCGTTTAAGGAAAGTTTTCTTATATGGCATAGTATTACTCTATTCACTTAGATACAATTAGAATTAACGCCTCTCAATTTTCTTTAAACCTGGAAGCCACCTGTAAGCCACCTCCTTTTTCTTTACACTCCCTAACCTGAGGGTACAAAGCACAGTAGATCACTCAAGCCTTGAGTCAGTGGAGCTTTGATCTGAACTTTTCAGGAAAAATAAGGATATAGTTACAACAGTAAGTTCTCTTTTTAAAATGACTACTGGATATGTTAGCCCGATTGACTTTCATCATAACCTGAAAGCTGCTTTGCTTTACCATGTGAAGCAAGAGTGAGCATGTACTGAGAGGGAATTCACTGTCAGGAATCCAGTTTTGATTTGTCATGTGGACTTTGGCTGTAAGGTTTGCACTTAAAAAATGTACAAAATGTGAATTCTTCCAAGATACTTTGCTCATGAAGTGCTGTTAGAACAAGTTGTTGCTGCAGACAAACCCATTATTTGAGATCTGTTCCTTCACTGTGGAAAAGTTTTATAAAAATCATTACTATTTGGTTGTGATACGCAGGCTACTTGTTAAGTATTATTTTTTGCCTGTTTAGAGAGTGGAGACTATACTTAAGTGGTGACACTCTTTTAAACAGAACACTCTTTAAAATTTGTTGAGAATACATCATAAGTGATTTTTGATTATTTGATGTTTGGAGTAGACATATCTACTCTTTACATGCTTTCAGAAGACTACTCAGCTTGCCTTACTAAATCTTAGTTTGTCTTAACACTGTGTTAACTCCTTTGTTGTTTTTTGTTTAGTTTTGTTTTATGGTGTGGAGGGGAAGAAGAAATTACTTGTGATTATGTGAGCTATTTTCCTTCTCCCTCAAAACAAATCATAATATAATATAGCTTTTAAAAGTCTCTATAAAGGTTGCATCTTACTGCAAATGTAGCAGTGATGCTTTGGCCATATTGCTCTAAAGGGTAGAAAATAGGTTGGTTAAGATTAGAAGACTGGTATTTGCTTGTGGTTTTATAAAAATTAATGGCCTTTTCCCTTGTTGTAGCTGCTGCCACAGATGCTAACTGGGATTAGGTTTTGAGGATAATCTCACATTTGTAGTTCTTTTTCTTTACCACTGCTGTGTTTACAAACTCATATTTTTAGACCTTGAACATAACTGGCAATGTTTGATTCTTTAAAAAAAAATACTGTACAAATAAGGTGCCTCTGTTCTCAGTGAGATTTTAAAACAGTAATACTATTTTTCCTTTATTGTTTAAAATGCCTTTGAAGCTAGTTCTCAGTAGTGAAATAAATTTAAGTGAAATCTCAACTATGAATGGTTTACTGAACACCTTCTTCACACAACGCTTTAACATGATTTGAGAAAATTGAAAAGGCTTCTAAGAACAATTCCTGATGTTGACATCGTGAGCTTCAGGTTTTAATACAGAAATGTATCATTTCAAGTACATTTTTCTCTTTTAGAAGTTTTTCTCAATGGTAAAACTTAGTTCTCTTGCACCTTTTAATGTCCCTAACAATTGAATGTCTACTTACTTGAGCTGAATGGAGTTTCATTTTTAAAATGGCAGCATTTAACAAAAACATGCTTAGAACTGTTGTTTTGCCTATATGCCCTTAAAATGTGGAGGTGGTTTTTATGTACTTCCTTGCCAAGACTTTTCCATATTAGGAAGTGGTTATAATCAGGAATTATGGCTTAGTTCATAATACTTGTTGAAAAATGACCTTTTTTCTTTGCTAATAGGTGTTAGTGGATAAAAGTGTTAACTAGCATCCTTAGTGTGAAAAATGTGTAAAACTAAATATGATTTCTAATTTTAGGCCTCTAATGGCCAACCATAATCCTGGTAGAATAGCAGCTCTCATATTTGAAGCACTTTAATTTTCCAGACACAGGTGTCCCCCACACTGATCCATAGATGCTCAGTTCCCTTATATGAAATGGCACAGCATTTGTATGCAACCTACAAAACATCTTCCAGTGCACTTTAAATCAGGGTTGCCCAACTTTTTGGCTTCCCTGGGCCACATCCAGTAGAGGAATTGTTTTGGGCTGCACATAAATTATATAATGTACTTAGTGTACATACATAATGAGCTGGGGGGTCACGAAAAAAATAAATGTTGAAAAACACATGGTGATGAAAGACTTTGTTTGGTCACATCACTAGCTGTCCCTGGTCTCTTGAGGCCCACGTTGGGCAGGTTGGGAGTGCTTGCTTTAAATAATCTCTATATTACTTAGGGGCTGGGATTTAGCTCAGTTGGTAGAGCACTGGGCTGCAGTCTCTGAGGTCCTGAGTTCAATTCCCAGCACTCCAAAAACGGGAGAAGGGCCTGGCAATCCACTCCCAAGGCAATCCCGAAAAACAGTCAGCCATTGAAAACCCTATGAGGGTCACTATGAGTCGGATACCGACTCGACGGGCACCTAACAACAACAACAACATATTACTTATGTGGGCTAGAGTTTAGCTCAGTTGGTAAAGTGCCACCCCACACTCTCTGAGGACTCAGGTTCCACCCCCAACACTACAAAAAAACGGGAGGAGGACATGGCAATCCACTCCTAAGGCAATCAGCCATTGAAAACCATATGAGGGTCGCTATGAGTAGGACTTGACTCCATGGCACCTAGCAACAACATATTATTTATACCTGATACAATGTAAATAGTTATTATATTGTGTTGTTTAGGGAATAGTGACAAAGAAGTTTGTATATGTTCAGTACAGAAGCAGTTTTTTTAAAACCTAAATATTTTTGATCTGAGGTTGGTATTTTTATTAATTTTTTATTTTTAGTACTGTGGAGTTGAGCCGAGGGCCTCATGCATGCTTTTGCAGATGCTCTACCACAGAGGCACACTCCCAGCCCATTTTTTACTTTTTATTTTGAGACAAGGTGTTGCTAAATTATGCAGGCTGACTCTGGGCTAGAACATTGGATCCTCCTGCCTCTGCCTCCCAAGGCGCTGGGATTACTGGCATGAGCAGCCATGCCCAGCTTGAGGTTGGTTTAAATCGAGGATGTGGGACCCACGGAAACGGGGCTAACCGTAGTATATATTGTAAAAGAGAAACTCTCAGGAGAACTGACATTCACCCATTTTTGTAGCTGTTCTATTTGTAATTAGCAAATGAATTCTAAATACCTTTATAAAGTAATTATTCTTAACTGGTGGGCTTACTTTTAGAAGTGTTTAATATCAGACTTTGAGTACCAAGGCTTTTTATGTTTCCTATGTGTCTTCAATATGTGGCTAATTTTTAAGTGTCTTTGAATTTAATTTAGAGTGGTAGATAAGAAGTGTAATTTGTTAGTAACGTGGCTATTTTCTTTCATATGATTTGCAAAACATGTTTGTGAAACACTTCTGATGTCCTAAAAGTACATTAATTAGTTAAAAATAATCAGAATTGCTTTAATTCAAAGAAAACTTTATTTTGAACTTCATCATTTAGAATACTTAATGTGAAAGTTCACCATGATGTATAGAAATTCTGTCTATTTTCTTCAGTTCCAAAATGTTTAATTTTACTAATTCTGTCTGTCTTTCTTTTGTGGTACTTGGGGGTTGAACACGGCCTTGCACATGGTTTGCAAGTGCTCTTCCACTGGGCTGCAGCCCCAACCCCTTTATTTTTCTTATTTTAAAATTTTGAGACAGGGTCTTGCTAAGTTATGCAGGCTGCCCCTGGCCTCGAACTTGGACAACTCCTGCCTCAGCCTTCTGAGTTGTTGGTATTACAGGCATGTGCCACCATGCCTGGCTCACTATTTTTGTCTTAAAATCAAAGAAGAAAAATAAATTTAAAGCCTTCTTGGCTAGAGGTTAGAGCCCTACCAAGAAGAGTTAGCCTTAGACTTTCAAAGTAAAGCCTTAGTATTTTCTTTTCCTGTTCTTTTAGTGGCTAAAGTGGCATTTCCGTTACTTTGTGTTCTGTCTGTGTGCTTCAAGTTGAACTGCTTTATACATTTCTCTAGAGAGTTAAAATTTTGGGTTTGGCCTTTTAGAACTTCGTATGTTCATTGTGTATATTGTTCTTTTCATAGAGATTGTTTTGGGCAGTTACATTTGACTAAAGATTGATTAAAAGGGAATCTTGATGAACCCAAAGCTTTGCATTAAAAGTTGTGTTCAGAATTGTGATTTGCCAGATTATCAAAGTACAGTATTAAGAATTTCCCAAGTTATATTACTATGTAGGGAGCACACTGTTCATGTTAATTTGTGCTTATGCCTAGATTTGTGCTTATTATATGCTGGACACCTTACAGAAAACCATTTCTTAACTAGCTCATTGTTTTTAACAGCTTTGTGAGAGAGGCTGTGCTATCCCCACAAAGTCTCACATCCAGGAAGAGGTGAACTGGAGTTGACCCAAGTAGTCTAGCATTGGAGTGTATGCTATCATCTTTGGTGTGACTTTTTACATAATAATTTTCTGTCATAGATAATGAATATTTTATAGAGCAGTTTTAGGTTCACAGCAAAATTGAGCTTCTAAAAAGGGACCGAAATTTCCCTTATACCCTCTGAATACATACATAGCCTTCCTCATTATCAACATCCCTTACTAATGTGGTACATTTGTATAATTGATGAACCTGTGTCAACACATTATTTCCCAAAGTCCATAGTTAACATTAGGATTCACTCTTGGTGTTGTACATTCTATGGATTTGGACAAATGTGTGGCATATGTTCACTATTACAGTATCATACATGCCTGCAGCACTGTGTATCCAATCCCGTTAGATCTCAGAAGCTAAACAGGGTTGGGCCTGGTTAGTACTTGGAAGGGAGACCGCCTGGGAACACCAGATACTGTAGGCTTAGGAGAAGGACCTGGCAATCCACTCCCAAAAATCAATCCGCCATTGAAAACCCTATGAATAGCAGAGAAGCACTGACAAAGTGTTTCGCCTGTTGTACGTAGGGTTGCTATGAGTCAGATACTGACTCGATGGCACCTAGTAACAACAACGTAGTATCATACACAGTAATTTAGCTGTCCTAAAAATACTTCTCTTATCTATCTCTCCTGCTCCTCCTCAACCCCCTTGCCATCACAGAGCTTTTTACTTTTATGTTGTTGTTGTTGTTAGGGGCCGTGGAGTTGGTATCCGACTCATAGCAACCCTCATAGGGTTTTCAATGGCTGTTTTTCTGGATTGCCTTGGGAGTGGATTGCTAGGCTCTTCTCCCATTTTTGCGGTGCTGGGAATTGAACTTGGGACCTCAGAGACTGCAGCACAGTTCTCTACCAACTGCGCTAAATCCCAGCTCATATTTTTACTTTTATAGTTTTGCCTTTTCCAGAATGTCATATTGTTGGAATCATACAGTATGTAGCTTTTCAGATTGGTTCTTTCACTTAGTAGGATACATTCAAGCTTTCTCCATATCTTTTCTTGATTTAATAGCTCATTTCTTTTTAGCACTGAATAATATTCCATTGTCTGGATATGCCACAGTTTATTTGTCCATTCACTTACTGAAGGACATTTTTGTTGTTCCCAAGTTATGGCAATTAATGAATTGAGCTGCTGTTAACATCTCTGTGTGTTAAGGTAAATATAGTTTAGTTTTGTAAGAAACTGTCAAACTCTCTTCCAAAGTTGATGCATCATTTGGTATTCTTGTCAGTAATGAATGAGAGTTCCTGTTCACATCCTGGCCAGCATTTGATATTGTTACTTTATTTTGGGTTATGGCCATTCTCATATGTGGTATCTTATTATTATCTTAGTTTGCATTTTCATGATAATGTGGTGAAGAACCTAGAGCATCTTTTCAAATGCTTACTTGCCATCTGTATATTTTTTTGGTGAGCGTGACATTAAGATCTTTGGCCCTTCATGTAAGCCAGATTCTTTATTTCTATGTTGCATTTTAAGAGTTCTTTGTATATTTTGAATAACACTCCCTTATCAGACATACCTTTTGCAAATATTTTCTCTCGATGTGTGGCTTGTCTTTTTGCCCTTTTGATGGTGTTTTTGACAGAGCAGTAATTTTTAATTTCAGTGAAGTCTAGCTTATCACTTCATTCTTTCATGGCTCATGCCTTCAGTGTCCTAGGAAGTACTGATCAAACCTAAGGTCATTTAGATTTTCTCCTACATGACTTCTAAGAGCTCGGGTGCTTTGTATTTTTCATTTAGTTCTGTGATCCATTTTGAGTTAGTTTTTTAAATTTTTGTGAAAAGTATAAGGTCTGTATTTAGGCTTTTTTTTTTTTCCATAATGTACAGTTGTTCCAGTATCAAAGATAGAGGAATATCTTTGCTCCATTATATTGCCTTTACTCCTTAGTTGGCAATGGTTCTTAAAAGTGTGGTCCAGGGACTCCTGGAAGTTCCCAAGTATTTGAGCAAGTTTATGAGGTCAAGCTATATTCATCTACTAAGCTGTTATTTGCCTTTTCCATTTTCATTCTTTTACCAGTATACAGTGGCATTTTCCAGAGGCTATGTGATAGTGATAGCACAACAGATTTAACGTATTAAGAGATAATAAGAACCCACCACCACAAACATACACATAAGTAAATGTAAAATTATACATAATCTGCATACTACTAGCTCAGACTGCTCCATGAACAATTTATGGAAATATTACAGAAGTCATATTCTAGCAGACATTTAGAAGTATTTTTTATGGCAATTATCTTAGATAAATCACGTTACCTGGTTACTAAGTTTTGTGTGAGACCAATCAGTAACATTGATAAAACACCCATTGTAACAAATTGCAGTGTGTTTCTTAGAACTCATGAAGCCTTAGAGGTTTAGTTTTGTTTAAATATTGAATGGTGGTTTCTGAGACATTGTTAGAATAAAAATTTTGTTTATAGCTGCTCAATTTGAACACACGTTTTAAAGTGCACATTTTTTGAGGGCATGTTCTTGAAAGTAGAAAATTAAGCAGGGGACCAGAACTAGATCTGAAATGTTTATCAGAGCTGCTTCCCTGCACTATTCCAAGGAGGTGCCAGTCACATTGACTTTTGTGTAAACTGTGCCTTCAAAAGAGTAACTATGTGGCAGATTCATTTTAATGTAATAAAGGATAAAGTACACTTAACAGATAATCAATGTAAAACAAGAGAAGTGACTGTTTTAGAAGGAAGCCTTATGAAGTCTGAGGTAAAGATTTGGATATTATAATGATGGTGGTAAACATTGTTGTTAGGTGCTATCTGGTTGGATCCGACTCATAGGGTCCCAATGTACAACAGAAGAAAACACTCCCCAACACTATGCCACGCAAGGCACTAAGTCAGTGCTTCTCTCCTATTCATAGGGTTTTCAACTGGATTGTTTTGAGAGTGGGCTGCCATCTCCTTCCCTCTACCCTGCAGCACCTGTTATTCCCAGATGGCCTCCCATGCAAGGACTAACAGGCTGAGGACCCTGCTTAGCTTCCAAAATCTGATGGGATCAGATGCCTAGGTGCTATGGCTGTAGACATTAGAAGAATACTGAACATTATGTAGTTTGGATATTGGATTTTTACATGATTTGCTATTTTTTCACCTATCCATGGCATATGCCTTAGTGTCCTTTGGTGCACAAAAGTATTTCATTTTGATGAAGTCCATTTTATATCCTTTGATTGGTTGTGCTGTTGTATCTAAGAAATCGTTAGTTGATCCAAGGTCATGCAGATTTACATGTCATCTAAGAGTTTTATAGTTTTAGCTCGTACATTTAGGTTTGATCGCTTTCTTTCCCCGGGGTTTAACCCAGGGCCTCACACACATGCTAGGCAAGCGTTCCCCCACTGAGCTGCATTGCTAGCCCTTATTTTTTATTTGGAGACAGGGTCTTACCAAGTTATGCAGGCTGCCTCTGGCCTTGAACCCCACATACTCCTACCTCAGCCTCTCAAGGTGCTGGTGTGACAGGTGTGCACCACCACACCAGGCCTAGGATTGATCATTTTTGAGTTAAAATTTTATATGGTGTGAGTTATCTTTATCCGTTTTCTGCTTCTTTAACAGAATACCTCAGATGGCGTAAATTATAATGAATGTAAATTTATTTCTCATAGTTTTGGAGGCTAGGAAGTCCACTGTCATTACGCTAGTGTTTGGTGAATGCCTTCTTGCTTGGTAACATGTCAGAGGGCATCACGAGGTGAGAGAGCACTTGAGAGCTTTTGCTTCTGTAACTAACCATTTTTCACAGTAATAGTATTAACCCATTCAAGAAGGTGGAGCCCTCATGGCCTACTCACTTTTTAAAGGCCCATCTCATAATACTGTTAAAGTGGCAATTAAATGTCAACATGAATTTCTGAGCGGACATGGAGACCAAAGCAAGAGGCAATGTTAAGGCAAACTAAGGATGTTTGGGACTTTTCTGCTTCTTTTGAAGTTGACACAGAGTCCCCCTTTGCTACCTCTGTGTAATATGGAAATAGAAAATTGTGGGAGAGAAAAATATTTCCTAGTACTGGGCATAGTTCATTGATGGATAGATGGAATTATTTGGGTCAAACATTTTCTCAGCTGGATAGACCAGTTAACCTGATCCAGTGTTGGTTTCTTTAGGTCCTCAATGTACATGGGCTTTTAAATGTGTGAAGAGTTAAAGTGGCAATAAGCAGTTGTTTTTATCCACACAAAAAAGTACCAGTATAGCCTTCCATAGCATCTTATACTTCTCCATAATACTTCCCACATATTGTAGTTCCTTTGTTCCTCCTGTAATTGTAATTGTTTAGGTTGAGGGCCCCTGTATGTCATCTTTACTATGTTAAAGACAGTATGTAAGTGTATGTGCAATAAAAACATGTTGAATGAATCAAGGAGGGGTGACTTTCTCATGGGTTTCTGTGTATCAAACAGAGCTGTAGGATCTTTTATGTAAAGGAAGGAGATTTCTGTAGGAGTAATAGTCTTTGTTAGTGGTTTGTTTACACTTTTTTCTGTTTCTGTGATCAAGTAAATTTTTATTCTGTATTGATTGAAAATGTGAGGCAAGATGGAAATTGGGGAATAAATTTTTATAGAGTTAGGTTATGTAAAATTAGGGCAGTTTGACACATGAAATATTTGGGGCCACCTATTGTTGGCACATTTGATTTCAAACATAGTTGATGAGTCAGATCCTTGATTTTCCTTCTCTTTTTTTCTGTTATTATTTTGATTATGTGGCAGTGTTAAAAGTGAATTCCAGTTTTTGGTTTTAGCCTTTTTGTTATCTCTAGTAGTTTGCATCTTAGGTTGTTATAACAACCCCCTTAGGGTTTTCAATGGCTGATTGTTTCTGGATTGCTTGGGGAGTGGATTGCCATATCCTTCTGTTTTTGCTGTGCTGGGGATCCTCAGAGTGTAGAGCAGCACTCTACTAACTGAGCTAAACTGTTGCATCTTATAGCAGGACATAAGTACTTGTTTGCTGTTTGTGTGTTTTAATATAGGACACTGACAAAACATTTATGGTGGTGAGAATTAAACATAGGCTTTGTATATGTTAGTCAAGTGCTCTACCACTGGGCTATATCCCCAATCCTTTTTTCTTTCTTGTTTTTCTTTTTTAATTTTTATTTTGAGACAGGGTCTTGCTAAGTTACCAGACCTGTCCTTGAACATGTGATATTCCCGCTTTAGTGTCCCCAATAGCTGAGATTACAGGCATGTGCCAAAGCCCAGCTGGCAAAACATTAAAGTGTGAATACAGACAGTAAGAAATGAACCATATGCCTTTAATCTGGATTGAATGAGAATAGGGGGTTATCCACCTCAGCTGTGCCCTTTCCCTTGTCATCTCCATGCTGTTGTGAGAAGGCCTACTGAAATTCATCAGTTTATCATTTTGTGAGACTTTATTTTTCTTGAGAAAGCGTGAGTGGAAATCTCTTACTTTATGGCATTTTCATGAAATTCTCTAGAAAACTTTATGTTGGAAATTGTTTGCTTGCACTATGAGTAAGAATGTGGGGAAAATAGTTGCAAGATTAAGTTCTGTTAAGCTGGGCATGATGGCACACACCTCTACTCCCAGAGACTCTGGAGGCAGAGGCAGGAGGATCGCAAGTTTGAGACCAGGGGCAGTCTGCATAATTTAGTGAGACCCTGTCTCAAAAAGTAAAAAACATGGGCTGGAGGTGCAGCTCAGTGGTGGAGTACTTGCAAAGCCCTGGCTTCAAGCTCCAGTATGCAAAAAAAAAGGAGAAGAGAAAAGAAAAGAAAAAAGAAAAAGATTAAGTTCTGTTTAACACTGAGCAGGACCCATGCAAATCCTGGACAGAAGCAGTAATTGGGGTGGTAAGGGAAAATAATGGGAGAAGTCCATGACAATCCTCTCCCGAGGCAATCCCCCCAAAAAACAATCAGCCATTGGAAACCCTATGAGTGTCGCTAAGAGTCAGACACGACTTATCAGCACCTAACAACAACAACAACAAGGGAAAGTAATCAATCAAGTTTCACAAAAAATATATAATTATGTGTAATACTTGATTCTTACCCTAGCAGGAGCATGAGTGCAAAACAATAGTACAAAATATGTCACCAAATAATTGAAATACATTGAGATAGATGTATTCTTTTTACATAGAGTGCCATAGGAAGACAGTTGTTGTTAGGTGCCGTTGAGTCGTGTCCGACTCATAGCGACCCTCATAGGGTTTTCAATGGCCGATTGTTTTGGGATTGCCTTGGGGGTGGGTTGCCACGTCTTTCTCCCATTTTTGCGTCTTTCTCCCATTTTTGTGGTGTTGGGAATCAAACTTGGGACCTCGGAGACTGCAGAGCGGTGCTCTACCAACTGAGCTAAATGCCGGGATTTAGGAAGACAGTAGTTAACTTTAAAGGAGATTAGTGCATGCTTAACCAAGGTGGTAACAGGAATTTCAAGGATGTGTAGAGATTCACAGATGGATAAAGGGCTCCTTCTAAAATAGCATGTGCAGTTACGTGGAGGCACGAAAGAACTTTATATAATGTGTTTGGACAAAACTTTAAATAGTTCTATATGGTGGAACACAATGTTAATGGGATTAAGGAGAGAGGAGATGAGGCTGACTAGAGGAGACCTTAAAGGTCTTACTTCATGCAGACATTGTCTTGATAGACTTCATTGTCTTCAGCCTTCCCTCCCCAAATCTTCATTTAGAAGCACTGTTTTTTCCATTTATTAGCTACTTGCCTATGTCAGTGCCATGAAACTAGGGAGGTCTTTTTTTCTTTTCGTAGGTAGGTTGTGGAAGTGGTGAGGATAGGAAGGAACACAGGATCCTGTTGCCAGGTGTTCAGGGAATTAGATGTACATTAGCACCCAAAATTCACTCTCTAAATGTTGTTACACATAATGGTTTAGGTCTCACTTAAAATCAGGCATATTGTGATCACGTGGCTTTTGTGGACTTGTCTGGAAATCAAACTGCTTTTTGGTTCTAACTTATGAATGAGCACAAACTCTTATCAAGTGATGGTCACCCTGAATAAAAATGGTTTGATAAACCTACTTTTTTTTTTTTTTTTTATTGGGGAGTTGAACCCAGGGTCTCATGCGTGCTTTTGCAAGTGATGTAACACTGAGTCACATCACCAGCCCACTTTTTACTTTTTATTTTGAAACAGTGTCATGAAGTTATTCAGGTTACCTCTGGCCTCAAACTTGCAATCCTCCTGTTTTAGCCTCCAGTGGCTGGGATTATAGGCACGTGCTACCACGCCCAACTATTTAGGTTTTTTGAGACAGAATCTCCCTAGATATCCCAAGCTCAGCCTCTCCAGTGCTGGGATTACAGGCGTGTGCAACCACACCTGGATTGTTAAATCAAGGGAGTCTGTTTGATGTATGTGATTTAACTACTGGAATATATTTATCTGTAAATGATACCTTATTAGTTATTCTTAGTGTTTTTAAAGCTGGATCTCTACTCGACAAGACTTAGAGTTTAGTGGGAATCAATATATTTGTTACCAATTACATATTGACTGTCTACTATGTATCCAAGTTACTATGTTGAGATTATGGAGAAATCTGAAAGTGAAAATGCTGATTATGTCCTCAGTCTAGTTGGAAAGATGACATATACAGGTAACTGCTATTGCCAGGCAGTGTGAGATAGTACAGGTCAAATGACATTAAAAATTAGGGAGAGAGAGGTACTGCCTTTGATAAAAGGGAGACCTGGACCTTAAACGGTAAGTAGTGAGGAGTGATAGGTATTTCATTTGGAGGAAATGAATGTAGCCAGGAAGGCTAGAATTGTGTTTGGGGAACAAATGAATGCATTTGTAAATGGGGTCCTTTGGGACTATGAGAGGGTCAGCTTTGTTGTGTTGAGAAATACAGTTGGACCAATTTACTCAGGTCAGGTTGTACAGGGAGTGTGCATTTAAATCATACAGCGTTTAAATATAGTTTATTGCTTTGTACCTTTTAGCTACTATAGAGAAAGTTGAACCATGATTAGAACCACTGTATCTTTATTTTTTGCTGCCAGTGTGAATATGGGGTAGGCAAGGAGTTTTCCTTATTTTGAAGTTGAGGATAAGGATAAGATTTTGCTGCTTTAAGGTTTTTTTTGTTTTTTTTTTTTTTGACAGTCCAGGCTGGCCTTGAGTTTATCGTTTTCATGCCTCAGCCTCCTGAGTGCTGGGATTACAGGTGTGCACCACTATGTCTGGCTTTGTTGTGAGCTTTTTATATTAACTGATCATTACAGACTCAATAGTGGCAATTACTGAGGTTTTGGGGGCTTCTGTGTGTTTAAATTGGAAAGGAATCATTGAAGGAGTCTTCTGAACAAAGTTAGAATGCTGCTGTGCGCTGAGACCCTGAGTTCAATCCTCAGTAGGGCAAAAACATAGGGAGTAGAGAGAAGTTCCAGGCAGCTCACTCCCAAAACAATTGTGAAACAATCAGCCATTGAAAACCCTATGAATAGCAGAGAAGCACTGACACAGTGCTGGGCTGGGCATGGCATGGGGGTGGGGTGGTGGGGTGGTGGTGGGGTGCTGTTTAATTCTGTTGTACATAGGGTTGCTATGAGTTAGACTTGACTCAAGGCACCTAACAACAATAACATTTGTGGTCTAAAGTTGGGATTTTATGAGTTTAAGGAAACGTCAGTGTTACACAAAGCTGAATAAAATTAGTTTAGGATTTAACATTCAAAAGGGAAGACAGCTAATATTTAAGGAATCTTTTCTCTGTCTTGAGCAGTTAACATGTATCAACACAATGACTATATATAAAACCCGTTCAGAAACCAGCCATGGTGGCCTAAGGCAGGAGGATGGATGCCAATTTGAGGCCAGCATGGGCAGGGCCTTGAATAGCCTGGACTACCTAGTCAGATCCTGTCTAAACAAAACCAAAAAAACCTAAACCCAAAACAGAACTGAAAAAAAAATCTGTTGAGTATTCTTATTAGCTCTATTTTGTAGACACTTTAATGGAGAGACCACTAGTAAGAGGAAATAGAGAATATATTAACATTTATTTTGTGGTGTTGGGAATTGAACCCAGAACCTCACACTTGGTAGGCAAGCATTGCATTCCTGAGCTGCATCCCCAGCTCTAACTTTTCTTTCTCTTCTTTTTTGGCTAGGATACATGTAACTTTTAGATGGCAACCAAGAACCTTGACTGGAAGACAGGCAATGGAGAAGAGCCTCTTAGAGTACAGAAAACTTTTAGAGAATGGAGTGTAATTAGGAGACTTCTTTGAGAAATGTAATTTTAATAAATATGTAAGGTTACTTTTGGAAGTGGCAACTTCATCTACTTAATGAGTAAATTGTTAATATGTCCAAGAGGAGTAATCCCTGAACTGGATGGAATATGAAATATTGGGTCCAGCTCCCTATTCCCTTAGGAAAATCTATTAGTCACATTGCTTACTTTCTAAATTAATTGCCTCCTTTCTCTGCTTACTTTCTAAATTAATTGCCTCCTTTCTCTGCTATTCTGTGATGCTATATATGTGCTCCTTTAGCTCTTTTGATCTTGGCTTTGGAAACTATCATCAGAGATAATTTCTCTTCAAGTTTTTGCTTTATTCTCCATCAGTGTTTTGTCTCACCTTCTAGTTGATCATCATTACTTGAAAAACAATTTGAACGTGCATATCTTGCTATCATGGGTAGGAAGAGGTGGCATTGTTTCATGTGGTTTTGCTTTAAAATAGGTAAGTGGTGTAAAATATGAAAGTACCAGATGCTAAAAGACTTCCTATCAATCCTTTTAACCACATCTCATGTGTGCTTTTTAAAATCTTTCACTTCAGTTGCCCAGATGCTTTTAAAAATCTTTTCACCTCGGTCATCTAGCTTGACCAAAAGAGCTCCTTTTATTAACATATAGTTAGATTGGATACCCTTTTTGGTGAGGAGGAACAGGGCCTTTCTCCTCACTCCTAGTTGGCCACATGGGCCCTGCCTGACAAGCCATGTTTGTAGAACTTACCATCAAATTGCACAGGTATTTTCTCTTTCTTTATTTTTCTACTCACATAGCATCTTATGTATGTTTATCTTTCCTGAAAGCAGAGGCTTTGATTCATTTTATTATCCCCAGTTCTCAGGGTATAATGCCTGGTGCATAGACGTATCTTAGTACATACTTAATGTATCTTTGGTGAAGACATTTGGTTTAGTATACTGGGCTAGTGAACTATTGAGTCAACAGTTTTTTGTTTTGTTTTTAAATGTCAGTGTTCTTAAAATTTTGATACTGAAAATATTCAGTATTTCATGATGTTGGTTCATGTGATCAGTTTAGAGTGTTATAATAGGATTATGTATTTGATAACTGAAAAAGGTGAAAATAGTGGTCCCTTTAACTATTGCTACAGACTTAGTGATGTACAATGGCTAATTGTCCTGCATTTGTTGGCTATTGATCATAATGGCAGATCAATTAAAAGTATATAAGGTTCATCACTGCTCTGTCACCATATATTGTACCACAGTAACATCATCTTGAGATGATTTGGTTAAGTGATGAATTGATGGATTTTGCCTCAAGCCAACATAAGCATTGCTATTACTTTAAGAGGCCTAATTTAGTTTGCTTGTTGGACAGACTGTGTTTCTTAAGTTATATGTATTTTGTGTGTATATACTGTAGGCTAGGGAGTTGCATATATCTGTGTATTAATGTAGAATTCTATTCTAGGTCAAGACTGCATTTTTTAGCTATTTGTTTGCATATGTTTGGACTGCAATTTTTGTGTACCTATAATAACCATTGTTGTTAGATGCTGTTGCTTGGGTCTGACTCATTGACCCTATGTACAACAGAATGAAACACTCCTCAACATTGCCATGCCCATACAATGTTAATATGTTCAAAAGGAGTAATAGCTTCTCTGCTATTCATTGGGTTTTCAGTGGCTGATTGTTTCAAAGTGGGCTGCCAGGTCCTTCTCCTGTTTTTGTGGTTCCGGGGACTGAACCCTGGGCCTCTGAGTGCACAGAGCGGCATTCTACCAACTGAGCTGAAAAGAGGAGGAAAAAAAACAAAAACAATAAAAAAGAGTGTACATATTTTAAAAATTTTTATTTAAATTTCTTTTTCTTGAGACAGGCGCTCACTGTATAGACCAGGCTGGCCTCAAACCCAACCTTGATTTTCCTGCTACAGTCTCCAGAGTGCTGGGATTATAAATTTATGCTACCACACCCAGTTTAAGAGTTTACTGTTACTTGCAGTAAAAGTACAGTTATGTGTTAGTTGATGTATCAAAGTGTAAGATACCTTTCTCTTTGGCCATTTTTTATTCCTGACCTTTTGTGACTTCAAATAAGCTACTTTATGGTGTAGTTTAGAATAATCTTTAATTGTATTCAGTTTGAGTTACATCTAGAAAGTTTCATTCTTGCTACCTTTTGTAGCTTTTAAGTTTGCCTTTAGAGTGCATTTTTGGAAAGGAAGGGGTAGAATTTTGGGAAGGTAATATTTCTTTTACTTAAGTAGAAAATTGATTTCACTAATTGCAGTTAATAGCTTTATTATACATGAGCTATGTTGGGAGCATTTGCCTAGCTATGATTTATAAGTTCGATCTCCAGTACCTCGAAAATGGGAGGAGGCTGTGGCAGTCTACTCCGAAGCAATCCTGAAACAATCAGCCATTGAAAACCCTATGAGGGTTGCTATGAGTTGGACTGGACTCAACAGCACCTAAAAACAACAAACAGACAATGGGTATATTTTAGTATAATTAGGAAAGATGATCACAAAACTCAGATCACTTGAAATGGGGAGGAGGGAGAAGACAGGAAGGGAGAGGGAGAGAGAAAGAAGTGGAATGAGAGAACATGACATATGTGTATCTCTAGTCATCCTTCTAGTGGAAAGATTTCTGTCTGAAGAATGTAGTTCCAGCATAGGCAGTAGTTCTTATTACTTTAGTTAGACGTATATTTTATTCTTTACAGCGGAGATAACAGCATCCCTAGCTTATTACAAGGTTATTGTGATAATCAGAAGTCTTGAGGATGTGAAAGAACTTTATAAAACATAAAGAGATCATATGTATAAATATTTTGTCACTCTTAGGATTGAGTGCAAGAACTTTCTCAGTTGATTGATGAAATTGGGCTTTAGAGGTTTCACAGAAGTCATCGACCTTGGTGTGGTTTCATAGTACTACATGGGAAAATTGGTGGAATCTTCCACTAACATGAGAGAAAACTCATCAATAAAATCTGATGCTAGGTAAAAATGATGGTATTTTATATTTTAAATGGTGTTTTAAAGGTTATGAATTACCCAAAATATATCTTTTTTTGTTTGTTTTGTTTTGTCTTGTTTACTGAGACATTCTTGTTATGTAGCCCAGGCTGGCTTCACACTCTCAAAGTAGCTCAGGTTGGCCTCAAACTTACCATTCTCCTACCTCAGATTCCCAGCCACTGGGATTACAGTTGTGCACTACCATACCCAGTTCCAAAATATTTCTTCTAACTCAAACAAGGATCTTGTAAAAATTAAATATTAATATTCTTATTTTTAAATACAGAAATTGAAAATAAGTGACTAACATGCCTGAAGTCATAATGGTGAATAATGAATCTGGAATTTGATTCTAGGTTCTTTGCTTATTCTGATAATGTTGCTTCTTGTTGTTAGATGCCATTGAGTCAGTGTCTGACTCATAGTGACCCTGCATACAACAGGTGAAACAATATTGCTAGTGTGCCTCTGCTATTTGTAGGGTTTTCAGTGGTTGATTGTTTTGGGGGAGTGTGTTGCCAGGTCCTTCTCCCAAACCTACAGCAGCTCGTGTTCCTAGGCGGTCTTCCATCCAAGTACTAACCAGGCCCAACTCTGCTTAGCTTCTGAGATCTGATGGAATCAGAAGCCACAGGGGTGTGGCTGTAGGTGGTAATGTTGCTTAGTCCTGTTATATTACAGTCCTATCACATGGAAATGAATGGGATCATGCATAGATGTGGAAGAAGAACTGAGACTGAACTTCAGTGACGGTGAAATTGTTGTTGTTGTTATTTTTGATGCAGGTATTAGAAATGAATAGCATGTAGGAGAAACTGTCAAGTGTGAGTCAAAAGCTTGTTAACAGGGAGAAATGAACTTTAAAGGAATATGTCATAGGCAGATGTAAAAATAGACTCCCCTTCTCTTTATTTGCCAATCCCGACATTCTGAAAGATATATGATAACAGCACAGAAAGGAAAAGCTAGTTAATGTTCTCCAGTGTTTGTCAAGTTTAGGGAGGGATTCCCTTTAAAAGTAAAATTCACAGTAGTAACTTTTTAGTTAAGTAGTTTGCATTTATTAAGTAGTTAAGCATTTATTTGGAGATTCTTTGACACAATAACACAAAGGGAAGTTGATTAAAAAGTTGGTATTATAGGATGATAGTAGAAAGATAATTAAATTTTTCTTGCTACTTGTCTAGACTACATAAGATTTATATTACTCTTTTATAGCAAGCCCCAAAAAGAAATTCTTTTGGAAATTTAAGAGACTCTTCAGATACAATCCACAGATAGAATTTTGTTTTTGAAAATATATATTTGGCCTTATCTGTGTACTTATCTAATTGTAAATAGATACTTGTATGAAAAAATCAGCTGTTTTTATTCTTAAGGTCTTCTATTATTAGCATTACTGCGGTTACTGTGGTTGGTACATAGAAACAACTAAGTACAAACCCACTGAAGTATTAGGTACAATATACTTAAATTTGTTATTAAATTTTTCAGTAGTAGACATGTATTTAACAAAATATCTTGTTTGTAAGTTCATAATTAATAGTACAGTATGGGAAGTAAGTTGTGATCTAATTTTGAATAGAAAAGGTAATCTATTTTTTTCTGTTATAAACATTGAGTTCTCCAGGTTTTTGGTGTAATGTATTAGTTTTGAAACATAGGACAAGTCAGCTAATAACACTGTATTTAATTACCAAATTCTCTGTGTTTCTGTATAACCTGGGATAGTTTTTTTCAAGATCAGTAAATACTTTCTGATGGCCAAAGCTGGTATTTTTAGATTCAAATATTTTTTCAATATATTCAATATATTCAATATATTTTTCTCTCTAACTCAAGTTATTGTAGTATAAATTACATGTAATTTTAAAGGTTAAAAAAATAGCATCTTCAGTTTAACTCTGGCATCTACAGATTTTTTAATCTCAGAAGATATTTTATAGTGCCTTCTTAGAAAGCCATTTGTCATAAAATGAAATTTAGCAGTTTTTATGCTGAGAAATAGGTGACTATGGGAGATAGAATCCTAAAAGAACAGTTATGTACATGTGAAGTGTGCTAGGATGGAGATGTTTTTTGTGCTATTGATTATTCCCTCTTGAAGGAAAATGGTAGTGATTATTCTTTTTAGAAATTGGAAGGCTTAAGTTTGAACTTACTAGGAAAAGTACTTTTGCTTTTTTTGTAGTGATTTATTAATAATGTATTAAAATTGCTCATACTTTCCACTTATGGACCATTATTTCAAAACTTAAAGCCATGTGTATGGGCTGTTATTTGATGCTTAGTATTTCCAGCTACATGTCATTTCTGTTTCAAACAATTTAAAGAAGATTTTTTTTTTTTTAAAGAAATGACTTTTGCTTGTTTCTTAGTGATCTTGATGGCTATTTTCCACTGGTGTAGCACTTAATCAAGTTTAATAAATGCTGGTGTTAATTTTGGCTCAGTTTAATGTACACAGATTCTTTTAGTCATAAAGAGTGTAATGAACAATTAAGATTTTCACTGTCTCTACTCACTGCATAAACTAGAGGCTTTGCAAAGTCAGTTAGAGAGCCTTCTCTTTTGTTTGTGTGTCTTTTATTTGGCAAGGATTTAGCAGGCAAGGGTGAAGCAGACATATGTGATGTAAAATGAATGGGATGCCACTACATTTTCCTATTGTTGAAGGTGGTAGTTGATCTTAGTGTTCAGTTCTATAGGCTTCCAGGCCAGTAGTGACATATTACTACTGTTGCCATAATTCTTAAAAGGCTGTTTGTGTGTTGTTTTTAGGTGCTGTCTATTTGGATCCGACTCATAGCGACGTTGTGTACAAGAGAACGAAACACTACCCAACACTGTGCTGTAGCCGGCACTGTTGTCAGTGCTTCTGTATTCACAGGGTTTTCAGTGGCTGATTGTTTTGCGAGTGGGCTGCCGATATTCCTTGGCAGTCTCCCATCCAAGTACTGACCAGGACCTACCCTCCTTAGCTTCCAAGATCTCGTAGATCTGATGAGATCAGAGGCCAGGGTGCTGTAGATCTCCTCTGATTATCATGTATAAATAGTAACCTCCCCCAAACATATACTCCTCGACTTCTCTAGTCCTTAGCAGTTACTGCCATCTGGCATATATTTGTTCATATGTTTACGATGGTCTTCATTTACTGGTATATAAGCTCCATGATACCAGGAAATTTGTCCACTACCCTAACTTCTGAGGCATTATTTGGCTAATTATCCTATGAATTGAATATTTGTAGAATAAATGGGATTTCTGTTTATTCTTAACATGGTCTGCAAAGCTTCAGGAAGGTAGAATATGAAGATTCTTACTGCTTTTATTGCATTAGGGACATGTTTTCTGGGTTAGGGAGACTCTGGCAGAGAAGTTAACTTTAATCCATATTCCCTCTGACAATGCAGAATTTAAATTGTTAAGAGATGACATGAACATTCTTTTGGATTCCTACTTATCTTTTAGACATGGGCTTGGTAGTGTGAAAATAACAGTAATGTAGCTACAGAAAGGAAAATTTGTTGCTGTTCTCTCTTCTCCTCCCTGGATCTTACTGGTGCAGAAGTAGTCTTTTACTTTACCTATAAACCCACAAATATTTATACCATCATATGAACACATGTACAAGGCACTGCGTCACATTTTATGCAAGATATAGGGAGCCAAAAGACTCCTGAGAACTTATTTTTAACAAAGTAAAGAATGAGGGACAGTCTGATTATAGTTGAAATCATGTTCCTATTTTTTAAGTGTGAGATATTTTTGGACGTAGATATAAAAGTCCTAGTACCTCCAACTTCCTGGAAGACGTTACTGATTTTTGAGGAGAAATTGTGCATCATTTGCATGGAGGCTTTCTTTGAAGTTAGACGATTAAGTGATTTTCTAAGAGTGAAAAAGGAGACCATAGATTAAGGTTAAATAACACTCATGGGTAGGGTGTGAGAGGACAAAATGGATAGAATAGAACCGTGTTTGTGTTTTAGGAAGGCTGAGAAAGAAGTAGAATACAGCTTACATAGAAGGAAAAATGCAAATATTTCAGGATTAGATAGTGGTAGTATATTAATTCCTTAGCTGCATGCAAACTTTCCTTAGGTAATTTATAATTGGGGTGACATATAATTTATTGTCCAAACTAGGTCACTTTTTTTTTTTTTTTTTTTTTTTGTGGTGCCAGTGGGGTCGTTGAACCCAGGGCCTTGCGCATACTTTGCAAACATTCTACTCCTGAGGTGCATCCTCAGTCCCTTTTTCATTTTTTATCTTTAGATAGGGTCTCACTATGTTACACAGGCTGCCTCTGGCCTCAACCTTGTGATCCTCCCGCCTCCGCCTCCTCAGTCCCTGGGATTACAGGCATACACCACTGCATCCAGCCAAATTGGGTCACTTTTAAAGGAGAATATGACACCAGGAGAACAGGTGTGAACTAGGACTGTTCCAGGTAAACCAGGACACTGGGTCATTCCCAACTGATAACATACTTATCTTCAGACTTGGTCCCAGTTCCTTTAACCTCCAGATAATTTCTTTTTCTTTCTAGTACTCGAGTTTTGCATTGCAGAACTTTTCAAACTTCAGTTGTTTCCTTTTTGCTGGTCTTATTCAAATTAAAGGAGAATTTTTGCAATTTTTAGTGTGCCCCCACCCCTTTGGACCATTTTGGTTTACAGCTTTGGTGTCATATTTTGTATGCTTCTGATCTAGTACTGGCCTGTTTTTGAGAATCCTGGCAACATCTCTCTAATAGGGCTTCTGAGCTACTAGTGAGTTCTTAGAACATAATATGAAACAAAGAAAATCTATATTTTGGCATGTAAAATTTGCTATTAAATTACTTGATACTTATATTTTCTTTCCTATAGGTGAGCTTATAATTTTGAAATCTCAAATCTTCAAGAAGGAAAACACCTTGTGTTTATACCATGGACACGTTAATTTTTTAAATCTTAGAGCACAGTAATGCTTTCATTTTTTTTTCCTATTCAGTCCAAATGAATATTTTAAGGCCTTACATTAAGTGATGAGATTTTATTCTGTTAAATTTTTATTATTTAGCATTTTCTGAATAATTCAAAATTGATGCAGAAGTAACTAATCTTTGAAGTAGTGCTTACCAGGATATGGTTTTCCTCATTCCTTGGGTGAGATGAGGATGCCTAGGCTTGGAAACCACCACTTTGGACTACTAAAATGAAATCTTAATCTCAAAATTTGGAAAAGTGTTTGTAGATGAGCCTGAACCTCTTTCTTTGCTAGGTTCCTCTTGATTCTCTGTTCAGTCTGCCATCTAGTGGTAGGAATACAGAGCCCACCAGAACATCAAGGAAAAAGTGCTTACATAGTGGGCATTTTGATAATGAGTAAAGGAAGGAAATCTTTTGCTTTAACATATACGTCAGTGGCAGTGAATTCTGAGTATTGCAAAAGTATATGTTTTTCTATAGAGCATTTTCGTGACTTTTTGTTTTTATAAGATTTTTCTTTGTGTTTGTGACATGTAAATGGATGAAGAGGCAAATGAAAAAATAATAGATAATTTTAAGAGACAGTAGGTTGGGCTGATTTGAAAAAGAAGCTTTGTGTGTGGATTAAAATTTTAAGGCAATTATATGACTATTAACTAAAACAATTTTATACTTTTAAATTTGAAGTGTGGAAAGTTCAGTAAATTTGGCTTATGATCAGCTATGACTTAAGAGGCTAAGTTTTAGGCAGATATTAATGTGGAGTATGTTAGGGGTTGGCTTTGTGTACCTTTCTTTATCTGAATTCTCTGGGTATTCATTTTAGCGTTTTCCTTCTTTCTTCTGCTACAGTTAAAAAAGATAACAATCCTTAACCAGAGAAATGCCTGTTTTTTGAGACTCTTTGTATGTCCTAGGCTTGAAATAGAGGCGTTCTATTAAGGCAGTTTACGCTGTCTCACTGTAGTGGCAGGACAGGAATCTGGGATAGTATAAATGTGAAAAAGCAATTGCTTTCTCTAAGTTCTGACAGTTATTCCAAATTATCACTGCACCGAACCTTAGATTAAATAGAATAATAGTATTTCTGTACATGCCTTTTATACTACATTTCATTTCTTATTTATTTTTTTCTGGTGCTTGGGATTGAACCCAGGGCCTCCTGCACAATAGGCAAGTAAGCTATATTGCCAGCCCCCATTAATTTTAGATAATAAACATTAGGGCCCACTCTGTTAGATGCTGGAAGTACAAGAATGAAGAAGGTACAGTACTGCTTTCGGTGAACTCAGTCCCATGGGGGAGACTGCTGCATAAACCAATGATTGCAGTAAAGTGTGATAAGTGCTATCATTATGATATAATGAATTAGTGGAGTTTGGGAAAATTTGCTTCCCTCCCAGGTAATTTTACTCCTTGCTGCCAACTTTGAACCCTGTACGTACAGATTACAGTCACCATGATGAATATGTCTTTACCCTCAAAAAACTCAGTTTAGTAGGAGAGAAATTCTGTGCTCTCAATTTTGTACATTTTAGTATTTGTCATCAGTAGGTGAATCAGTAGGTAAAACAGTTGTTGATTTGGATAGCATACTATTCGTAAATACAACAGTTCTTTATCTCAGTGTCAGCATTTTGGAATTCACACACATAAATATACATGTGTACATAATACTCTGTGTGTGTGTATGTGCACACATACATTGTATATACCCAGATATGAGGCCACTCTTAAATATAAAGCAAGCCTTCACTTTCCCAATGAGACAATCTCTTAAGTTTTACTTATCTATTCAGATATATAAATGCTAGGGATTGTTGTTGTTGTTAGGTGCCGTCAAGTCAGTATCCGACTCATAGCAACCCTCATAGGGTTTTCAATGGCTGACTGTTTTGGGATTGCCTTGGGAGTGGATTGCCAGGTCCTTCTCCCATTTTTGTGGTGCTGGGAATTGAACTCAGGACCTCAGAAACTGCAGCGCAGTGCTCTACCAACTGAGCTAAATCCCAGCCCTAAATGCTAGGGATATAGATGAAGTAATCATACTCATAATATTAAAACTCACTTGTTATAAATTTTATAAAAATTATAAAAATATTTGGATAATCTTAGTGTAAACGATGCAGCTTCATGAGTACATGGGGAAAATAGGGGAACATAACCTAAATATGCATGTGAGTTTTACTACGTTAGTCAAAATGTTCCATAAACCTTATAAGTTGATAAAAGTGTAGCCAAAAGTGATAGTTGCGTAATGGAAAAAGCAAATGCTCTATTACTCTGTACCCCACCAACATTTACCAATAAAGGGGAAAATTATTATAAAAATAATACATGATTTAAAAATAGTGGGTTCCCCCATATATATCTCACAAAACATTTAATTCATATTTTGCATTTATGTACATCTCAATAGTAATGTTTTTGTCATCCAGAGCGTCTTTTTTAAATGTTTGTTCTTCTAGATCAACCATCTTGTAATTTGCTTTAGAAATTATTTTTGAAGTATATACCATCCATTCATCTAACATTATTTTTTCCCTTTATTTCTCACATATACTCTTGATCACTGTGCCATAACTATTTAGTTGTTTTTTTAAAGTGTTCTGAAGATACTCGATATTTGCAATTATGTGATGTATCCCCAGGAATACTTACTGCATCTATGTTAATTTTTTTATTCCTTTTTCAGGATAATTTGCTTTAGCTGGCCTTTATAAGCACCTGAAACTAGCATTGATGAAGGTCTTTCCATGCTAATGTGCCTTTTTTGAAGAGCTTTGTGTAAAACAACAAACAGAGGCAGTTGGGGTGTGTGTGAAAACTTAAGTTTTTCCGTTGAATAGTTTTACGTAGGGGAACCTTTCTTTTACATAGCAATTAAAAAGATAATTCAGTTAAAAGGAATGAAATCTTAGTAATAGCCAGAGTACACACAACATACTATTACCAAATTACAGAAAATTTTTTCCCTTAAATTTTACATATATGAGTTTTATTCCATTCATCTTGCAGAAAACTCAGTGACAGAAATAGCATACATATCTAGTTGAACTAACAGACTTTTTTTTTTTTAAATCTTAGCTGCAGTTTTGTTTTCTTTGTAAGATGGAACTTTGTCTTAGTTTCATTGTGGTGTCTGGACATTTCTTAAGGCTCACATACCTTGGTGAGAAATGGAGTTGTGTTCAGAATAGTAACCTATTTCTGGAATGGGTGTCCACCAAATTCTCAGCTGTTACACTACGAAACTCTTTTCCTCCTCCTTCCTCACATCCTTGAGGAAATAAATGTCTTATGCTTGTGTTTTCTGCCATCGATCATGATATGCTGTAAAAGGTCTAGTATGGAATATAGTAGAAGATTAATATGTGCTGTATGACATAAGAGATGCTTACTGAGATTTGTAAGATTACAGAAATAATTGTATAATTCTTTTACAAATTGGATTTGACTAACTTCATATACAACTTAATTGCTGGGTAATTTTGGAAGTCTTAGGTTCTCTTTACATCATCCTGTATTTGCCACATACAGTATATATCAGAAAATATACAATTAAAAATAGAATCTTAATGAGTATTTTTCTTCACTATTGCTATTGCTTAATATGTGGCGAGCATTTTCCCCTGACAGGCTTTTTGGTCATGGATTTGATGACCTCACAGTATCACATTATGAGATTATACTGCCATTTAACTAACTAATTCTCTATTAATGGGCTGGGATTTAGCTCAGTTGGTAGAGCGCTGCGCTGCAGTCTGTGAGGTCCTGAGTTCAATTCCCAGCACTGCAAAAATGGGAGAAGGACCTGGCAATCCACTCCTAAGGCAATCCTGAAATAGTCAGCCATTGAAAACCCTGTGAGGGTCACTATGAGTCGGATACTGACTCGACAACAACAACAATAACAGCAGCAGCAGCAGCAGCAACAACAACAACAACTATTATTGGATGTGTCCTCTTATGTTGTGAGTTCTTTAGCTTCATAATTTTTATGAAAGCTATCTGGTTATTTTGTCTGTCTTCTTAATATCCTGAATGCTCTCTTCTTTCCGAGATTAACTCAGCCACTGTCAGTTGTTCTGAGCATTTCATCTTCTACCTTTTAAGAGTCTTTCCCAGTTATTACCTTAAAGTCCAATTAATAGGTTGGTTAGATTTATTTCTTAGGGTATAAATCAGTCTGTGGAGTCTGTGTGTGTGTGTGTGTGTGTGTGTGTGTGTGTGTGTGTGTGTGTGTGTGTGTGTGTGTGTGTTTTAAAGACAAGGTCTTGCCATGAAGCCCAGGCTGGCCTTGATTTTCCTGCCTCAGCTTCCCAACTGCTGGGGTTACAGATGTTTGCGGACACCCAGCTCGAGGAGTATATTTTCAAGTTAATGCTAATGGAAGTTGATTAAAAATATTGTACTGTGTTCTCATAGGGGGGCCCAACAAACTTAAAGATAACATAGCAGTTACATCTTAATTTGGACCATACTTTGTGATCTCCTAAGAAAGAATTGGATGGAATAAGAAATATGACTTGTTCATTGCACTTTTCAGACATTTGATGCCTAGGGCAAATGTGCCTGTGTATGTCTGATTGCAAATGGCATATTTTCTAAATACTTTCACATTTTTTGCTATATGAAAGAAAAGTTCTGGTACTTTGTCAAAGTCTGAGAAAGTGTTTTCTTATAGTCTACTATATCTTTGTAAGTACTATATCTTTCTTTTATTATGTAGTCCCACCCAGGAAGAATTTCAAAAATTTGGTAATTGGCTAACCACTTAATTTGCCTTCTAAATAGAGTGTATCTCCAGTTTTCTAGACAATTGGAAAAAAATTAAGTCTGCTAGAGTTGATTGTGAGGGCAGTTACAAAAAGTTTATCTTTTGGGAATACAGGGTGTAGCTCAGTGGTAGAGTACTTGCCTAGCATGTATGAAGCTTTGGGTTTGATCCCCATCACCAAAAAAATCCCCCAAACCAACTAATCAACCAGCCAACAACATAAAACAAACAAAGGCACAAAACATTATCTTTCAAAATTACCCTTTTGAAAGGTTGATAGCATTTGGTTAAATGATTGTGCTATATTGGTTTTCCAAAAAACTAATATTGTTTTTAGCTAAGTTCATGTGTTAGAAAATCTGGCTTGGGTATCAGCATAGTTTTTAGTATAACCCACTGAATATCGGAAGGATGTTTATCTATGTTTTATTGACTATGCAAAGGCATTTGACTGTGTGGATCATAACAAATTATGGATAACACTTCAAAAAATGGGAATACCAGCGCACCTAATTGGGAACTCATGAGGAATCTGTACATGAACCAGGAGGCGGCAGTTCAAATAGAACAAGGAAACACTGCCTGGTTTAAAGTTGAGAAAGGTGTACATCAGGGCTGTATACTTTCACCATATCTCTTCAGTTTATATGCTGAGCAAATAATTGGAGAAGTTGGGCTTTATGAGGAAGAACATGGCATCAGGATTGGAGGAAAACTCATCAATAACCTGTGTTATGCAGACGACACAACTCTTTGCTGAAAACAAAGAGCATTTAATACATTTACTGATGAAGATGAGAGATCATTGCCTTCAGTATGGATTGCAACTGAACATCAATAAAAATCCTTACAACTGGGTCAGTATGCAATTTCACAATAAATGGAGAAAAGATTGGGGTTGTTCATGATTTTGCTTTGCTTGGCTCTATAATCAACACCCGTGGAAGCAGCAGTCAAGAAATCAAAAGATGCACTTTGGGAAAAGATTTGACAAAAGATCTCTTTAAAGTATTGAAAAGTAAAGATGTCACATTGAAGATGGAGGTACGCTGACTCATGCTTTCAGTCGCATCATGTGGTTGTGAAAGCTGGACATTGAACAAGGGAGACAGGAAAAGAATTGATGCTTTTGAATTATGGTGCTGGAGACAACTGTTGAATAATATACCGTGGACGGCCAAAAGAACCAACAGATCTGTCCTAGAAGAAGTGCAACCAGAGTGCTCCTTAGAAGCAAGGATGGCTAGACTGCGTTATACATACTTTGGACATATAGTCAGGAAAGACCAATCCCTGGAGAAAGACATCATGTTTGGGAGAGTGGAAAGTCAGTGAAAAAAAGGAAAACCCTCCACCAGATGGATTGACTCAGTGTCTGCAACAGTGGGCTTAAACATAAGTAAGATTGTGTGCCTGGCAGAGAATTGGAAAGTGTTTCGATCTGCTGTATGTAGGGTCCTGTGGGTCGGACTCGACTCGATGGCACCTAACAACTACAACAACAACAACAACAACAACAACAACAATTGAATACCTGTATTTATATGGGAACATGAGATTCTGCATTCCAATAGTGCATGCCACTGGCTAGGTTGCCTGACTTGTAGAAGGGAACCCTAAGTACCTCTAACTTAGGATTTTGAGGCTGGCAGTCCATTCTTAGGGAAGTCTGTATAGCCTAGTGGGCTGCCGAGCACTAGGAATGTGATTTTAAGGTTAATGGAACTGTCTAGTAGCCAGCCTAAATATTTTGTATTTTGCTGAAAAATTTCCTATGCATACAAAAATATTGTTTGTTTTCGGTATTTTTTTCATTGTTTTTATTTTTAACTAGTTTAAAATTTAGGGCTTGCTTTGAGTAGTTGGAACTGGGCTTGGTGATGTACATGTGTAATCCCAGCACTCTGGAGGCTGAGGCAGGAAGATTGTGAATTGACCCTGTATCTCACACACACACACACACACACACACACACACACACACACACACACAAATTGGGTAGTTGGACATTCACTTAATGTATGTTTTAAAATACCCTTATCCTTTACAAAAATTTTGTTTGAGTCATAAATCTGACACTTACTAGTGAGCTTCTGTGACCTCACCAATGGGCAAGAGCTTTGCCTAAGTGCTTTTTCTACCTCAGACATTTTTGGAGGAACATTAAACAGTAAAAGAAAATTTTGTTTGCATGGTAGGTATTGGTTTCTTCCACTGTCTCTGTCAGGAAAGAACTATTATTTACTGTTGTTGTGGGGCCTTTTTTTTTTTTTTTTTTTCCCCATGCTCTTAAATACTAGAAATTCTTATTATTTGAACCTACATGCCATGTGGTACTTATTTGAAAGTGGGGTTTGGGAAGGTTTTTTTTCTTTTCAGTTCCGGGGGTTAAATCTGGGCCTCATGCATGCTAGGCAAATGCTCTAGCACTGAGCTGTCTTCCCAGCCCCTTTTTAATTTTTAAATTTGAGACAGAGTCTTTTTGACCTGCACAAGCTGCCTCTGGCCTTGAACTCTTCATCTTCCTGCCCAAGCCTTCCGAGTTGATGGGATTACAGAGATGAGCACAAACAGATTTGAGATGGACTAGGGCAGGGCTAGGGATTGACCCCAGGGACTCACACATGGTAGGGTAAGCCTTCTACCACTGAGCTGCACCGCCCCCCCCCCCCCTCAGCACTTGGGAATTGTTAATGAAATGTTTAAGAAAGTACTTCAGTTTATATATACTCAATGCAAATAATTAAAAACATGAGGTATCTGGAGCCCTTGTGATTTGTAAGGGAAATTGTTATGAAGTTTTTACTTTCTAAGAAATAGTATCTACTAGATTGAGTGGGACAAGCAGTAGCTATTAAAATTTCTGTATCTGGGACTTTTGTTTGGAGCAGTTTGCTTTTGGTTTGTCAGAGGTGGGGTAAACATTTTCCTTTTTGAGTTGTTGGAAGCATTTTTGAGTTACTGCTATATTGGAAGTGTTAGGCAGTGGAAAAATTACTGCATGGAGAGAATGGCTGAGTTAAGATACCATGGGGAACTATATACTGCAGAGTTTGTAACTTTATTCAGTAGTTCTTCCCCCACACCAGTAATATTTGTCTAACTTTGGTTTTGTATATGGACTACTCTAAATCATAATCTCAGCATGAATTCTTATTTCATTTTCCAGCTTTACTATATATGAAGTGTTTTTAGCCTCTGGAGTTATCCTTCAGTTTTCATGTGGTCATTTCTAAGCATATTGTAGTTTACATTCAGCATTACAATGAAATTTTTTGTTCTTATCCTTTAACTTGAAATTTGAAAATTTGTACATGTTTTGGACATGAGTTTATTTTTCAGCTTTTTGGGGTTAGCACGTTGTACAAACAGGTATAGAATGTTGGTTTAACCCATTTAAGAAATAGACCAAGTTGAGATCAAGGCCCTGGATTGGTCCCCAGCATACCAATAAATAAATAAGAAAGATGAAAACTATTAGACAGACGTGCTTGTGCATTCTTGTAATCCCAGAACTCCGGGAAGCTGAGGAAGGAGGAGGATTGATGCAAGTTTGAGGCCAGTCTGGCCTACATAGTAAATTCCAGACCAGCCTAGGCTACCCAGACCATGTCATCAATAACATAGCATCAAACAAAATAAGCCATTTTAAGCTGGGTGCTGTGGTGCACATCTGTAACCCCAGCTACTCAAGAGGCTAAGGGACGAGAATTATAGGTTTGAGGCTAGAGGCAGCTTTTGTACAATTAGTGAGATGCTGTCTCAAAAAAGGGGCTTAGAGGTGCAGCTCAGTGGTGGAGCACTTGGCTAGCATGGTGTGGTTTTGGGTTGAGTGTCCAATACTGAAGAAAAAGAAAAGAAAAAAGAAAATATTGTTTTGGATGCTTTCTTAAAGTGTCATACTAAGTGTCCACATGCCTACTAAAATGACTATATCTTATATTCTTGAATCTAATCTGCATTCTTTCAAGAGTTTTAGAGGGCTGTGGATTAGAATTGTGTGCAGATTGGAATCTAATCTGCATCTGATTTTGTAGCCCTCTAAAACTGTTGAGCCTGCAGCTGTAGCAGTGTGGCGTCCAATCCCGTCAGATCTTGAAAGCTAAGCATGGTCAGGCCTGGTTAGTACTTGGATGGGAGACTGCCTGGGAACACCAGCTGTAGGCTTGGGAGAAGGACCTGGCAACCCACTCCTAAAAAAACAAGCATCCATTGAAAACCCTATGAATAGCAGAGAGGCACTGACAATAGTGATTTGCCTGTTGTATGTAGGGTTGCTACAGGTTGGACACTGACTCGACAGCACCTAACAATAACAACAACAACAACAACAACAAAACTGTTGAAAGGATGTGGATTAGATTTGAGAATATATGATATTTATTCAAAAGACCACGAGTGGTCATTCTGTGTGAGACACCTGCTAGGGCTTTGGGGATACAGTGGAGAAGAATGCAGCTGTCCCCATAGGAAATTAACAGTTTAGAGACCAACATTAAACAAATTAAGATGAGTTACATGGTAATGCATGCTTTGAAGAGAGAGTAAGGGGAATAATGATGGTTTAGAGGTAGAAGACTGCCCTAGAGATTTTATTTTGTATAAATATTTTGTATAAATATTCAGGGAAGTTCATCTGACAAATCAGTGACATTTTAGCAAAGGTCTATAGGAAGAAAATGAGGAAGCAAGCATCTGGGAGGATTCTAGGCAGAAGGAACAGCAGTGCCAAGCACTTGAGGTAACTACTTGGCATTTTGTGAAGCATTGCGGAGGAAGACATTTTAACTGAAGCAAAGGGCTGATGGGGGAGAACAAAAGGAAACACAATATAAATGTGAGTGTATATATACAAGTTCTATACCTTGTACCGTATATGTACCTATACACGTAGCCATAGTATTTTGTGCACATACACACCATATGTGTAGTAGTAGTTGAAACTGAAATCCATATCCTTGTCTTTATTTAAAATCGGACTCTATCTAACTGATCCTAGCAATTTACTTATGTCTGTAATAAAGAATAAAAAGTGCTTGTAGACTCCTAAGGTGTCTGGTGGACAAAAATGATTTGGAAGACAGTTCTTTATAGAATTATGTGCTGATTTTAGTAATTTTGGAGGGTACTTTAGTCTGTGAAGGGGAAGACTTCACTAAAGAAGTACTTTGAAGAATGAGCATGAATGGAAAGATTCAGGTGTGAAACAGCAAGATATATCACAGAACATCATAAAGTGGTTTTGTGTTCGAGGCTAGGTTGCCAGAAGGAGGATATTGACAACAGAATGTGTTGACCCTATCATATAGGCAGGAGGGATACAGTTTCAGTTTGGCAGTATTTGTTGTTAGGTGCCGTCGAGTCGGTATCCGACTCATAGTGAGCCTCATAGGGTTTTCAATGGCTGAGTGCTTTGGGATTGCCTTGGGAGTGGATTGCCAGGTCCTTCTCCCATTTTTGGGGTGCTGGGAATTGAACTCGGGTCCTCAAAGACTGCAGAGCAGCGCTCTACCAACTGAGCTAAATCCCAGCCCTTGGCAGTATTAGTGTTGTGTTATAGAGCATTCTGTGTCAAATGTTAGGGAGGTGTGGGATGGGTGAGACCCCAAATCATTATCAGAAGTAAGGAAGCCAGTCAGATCAGTGTTTCTCATTGTTGGCATTCTTAAACCGTGGAGTACTGATTGTGCATCGCAGGATAGTTAAGCTCTTTCTTTGATATTAATTCTGGCACAACTCCTCAGACAGTGTGATAATTCCTCTTCCCAATTACTGAGTGCCCCAGGATAGGGTATACATATTTACTAAACAGGATCTGAATTTTAGCTTTGGCATTAGTGGTGTGATGGAGAGGAGAAGGTGGATTTTCTAAAGGTTTAGGTGGTAGAATCAGTAGGACTTGGTTATTAATGTGCTTTTGAAGCTGTGTATATCTTAGAATATGTAGAGGTGGGAGCACCTTCATGCAGTTTTGTCATGGGCTCTGTTTTAAAAACTAAAATCAAGATGATGAAGAGTGTAATTGCTGTTGTTGCCATTGTGAGGAAGTAGGCACTGTATTCAAGAACTGAATGGTTTATCAAGATAGTTTCTGGAGGGATATAAAAGAAAAACTTAGGAATAAAAATACTTGGAGTGGACTAGAACTATCATTTATTAAAATTAGGTAATCAAATTAGAGCCAGGAATGGTGGCATATACCTGTTATCCTAGCATTTGGGAGGCTTGGGCAGGAGCTTTCCGAGTTCAAAGTCAGCTTGGGCTAATAGTGAGACCTTGTCTCAAAGGAAAAAAAAAAAAAAAAAAGGATAGGCTTTGCCCTCAGTAGATTATATTTGGAATAAGATAATCACTATAGGTTCAGTGCCTGCAGCTGTAGCCCTGTGGCATCCGATCCCGTCAGATCCCGTCAGATCTCAGAAGCTAAGCAGGGTTGGGCCTGGTTAGTACCTGGATGGGAGACCGCCTGGGAACACCAGAAGCTGTAGGCTTGGGAGAAGGACCTGGCAACCCCCTCCCAAAAATCAATCTGCCATTGAAAACCCTATGAACAGCAGAGAAGCACTGACAACAGTGTTTCCCCTGTTGTACAGAGGGTCGCTATGAGTCGGATACCAACTCGGCGGCACTTAACAACAACAACAACAACAACATAGGTTCAGTATGAAAGAAGGATGTGGCAATTCGCTACAAAGCAATCCCAAAACAATCAGCCACTGAAAACCCTATGAGGGTCACTATGGGTCAGACTCACTTGATGGTACCTCACAACAACACAGGTTCAGTGCCGTAGGACAGACAGTAAAGTAGTATGAAGATTCAGAGAAGACAAAGATCAAATTCCATATTTTAACCTCAGAAACTGAACAGTGCACACCCAAATTGAATTTACTATTTAATTTTTGTTGCAAGTAGTCTGAATTGTGAAGGCCTGTGGTCATTCTACTGTTTCATGGGCACTCTTGTTTAACTGTTTTGTGCTTTGTTCTGTAAGCAGTGTTGGCCAGGGTAGCTACTTATCTAAATGCATTTGTTTAGCAAATGTTACTTTGTGTAGTAATTGGACCTACTAAAGCAAGCATTTTGAAAGATTGTAAGCAGACAAATGTTCTTAGCTACAGTGTATTTCTTGTAAGCAATCAAGGCCAAGTTAGGATATTTGTTGTTGGGTGCCTTCCAGTAGGATCTGATTCAGAGCAACCCAATGTGCAACAAAACCCTACCCAACATTATGCCATACACACTATATTGAAACCAGTATTATGTTTCTTCTCATTTTGAGTCTTGCTACATCAACAAAAGGAGGTACCAGGGGCTTTACTCCATTCTGTCATTAAGGTCAACTCTACTTTGAGGAGGCAACTCTTCCCCAGCCATTTCTTGAATGCCTTCTGCCTGGGGTGGGGGGCTCATTTTTCTGGTACTATATTTGACAGTGCTTCTCTGCTACTCATAGGGTTTTCAGTGGTCAGTTGTTTTGGGAGTGTGCTGTTGGGTCCTTCTTCTTAGTCTGTCTTAGTCTGGAAGCTCGGCTGAAACATGTCCACCAATGGGTGGCCCTGCTGGTATCTGAAATACTGGTGGCATAGCTTTCAGCATCACAGCAACACTCTGCCCCCACAGCATGACAAGCTGACAGACACGTGAGGGTAGGGTATTTTAATTCATATTTAATCATCACGAGCTAAAGATTAAAAGTGGGCAAATTACTAACAAGTCATGGATCTTAACTTTTTCCCCTTTGGCAGTTATAGCTGAGACATTATATTTGACATGTATTTTAAAAGAAAACATTTCATGTGTTGGTCTTCCTCTTTGTTTCTTTGATTTGAATCATATTTTGTATTTCTTTCATTGAATTTTCCAGAGTTATCTTTTAAGCAGATTGTAGGTACAACTCTGAGGTCCATTAAGAATTTTTTTCCGTTCCAATTTTGGTGAAGAAACAGTTGTATGCTAGAATATTTTATAGTAGTGCTCTTGAATTTGAAATATAAAATTGGAATTTACATTGCTTTAATTGTGTTTTTAGAGATACTGTGTAATGGTTTCTGAGTCATTTCTGATTGGAAATTCATGCACTGAGAAACTGGCTCATTTTCAGTTTTGATTATCACAATTAATTAGTTCATCATTTGCTGTCTGAGTTAATTCAGAATTGAAGGGAGAGAAGAATGAGAAGTATTTTATATAAACAGACCAAGATCCTACCAACCACAAACGCTGTCTGTGCCCTGTTATTTCCTGTTGGTGCAAACATGACACTCTAGGACAGGTGTCAAAAAGGGTAGTTGACCTTCAACTCAGCTTGTTCATGTTTCTATATATATGTGCGTGTGATTTTTTTTAAAGTTTTTTAAAGAAAAAATTAAAGTTAAAAATTTAATTTTAAAAAGATGAGTAATACCAGTGTTGTAACTCAAAAAGTTATGAGTAGTAAGAGAGCTAAAAGTTCTTCAAGGCCTTGAAACAATTCCCTTTGAGATGAATGAAGTTCTTGAGGGGGAATTGCACCCTAAAGGAATTTTACTTGCCTTCTGGTATTATTGATCATCTCTGTAATCACAATCAGTACCTCAGTTGCTTTCCTGAAAGTGTTTTAACAAATTGTTCAAACCATTACTCTGTTAGACTTTTTTTACCCATTAGTATGCAAATCTGACATTAATAATAAATTAAAATCAGAGTAAATTAATCTTAAACTTCTTTTTTATTGCAGACTTGATTCAGTGCACAAATGAGATGAATGTGAACATCCCACAGTTGGCGGACAGTTTATTTGAAAGAACTACTAACAGTAGTTGGGTGGTGGTCTTCAAATCTCTCATTACAACTCATCATTTGATGGTGTATGGAAATGAGGTAAGAAGAATTTTTAATTAGCAAGTATATTGGTGTAATGAGTGATTATTCAACTACTCTCGTTGAAACTTCAGCAATTGAATAAAATAGATAAAAAGAGCAAGATGTGTAGCCAGAAATATAATTGTAGACCCTGTGATTTGAGGAAAGAAATGGCTTTAAACTGAAAACTATAATATGTGTTACAACATTGGGAGCTTGAATAATGAGATCAAAGAGCAAAGATAATTTCTAAGAGGTAGTTCCTTGTAAGTAACACTGATCTTCGCAGTCCTCATTTATGGACTGTATGTTTGCCTATATCCACTTCCTTTTTTATTACTGGCCAGTCAGATTTCGGTCTGATATCATTGGTTGCCTTGGAAATACTTTGCCTAGTTCAAGGTTGTGATAGTGAGGGCTAAGGTGACATTTTGCTGAGTGGGACTGATTGAAGAATACCTTCTTTATTATAAAGAGGTGTACTCAAGCCTTTGCTGCTCAGAAGAGTAACAAATAAGACATAAGCTTTTGTAATGTTCTGTTTGGGAAGAATCATGTTTCCCATGACAGACTACCGTTTTTGGCTCTTAACCTTGAATGATATTCTCAGTTCAGTGTACTTACTTGTAAACTGTTTTTAAAGTTGCTTTCCAAGAATGTTTAAATGAAACTAGATGCATCTGTATTGGTAGGGACTTTGGAAGAATGCAGCCCAAGATAGCTTTCACAGAGATGATGTGGGGCTTTTAGTATCAGAGTTCTGAGCATAATTTTGTGACATCCATCACGTTGCTCATTACTTTGTGTCTTTCTCTCATGAGAGACTACACTCATCTTTGACAAATACCAGTTCAGCATTATTAGGGAAAAAATTAAAGCAGGAATTTACTTTATCATTCCAATAAATGTTATTGTAGCACATTTTTGCGTTCTCTTCTGTTTCTTGTCCAAAAATATTTCTACTTTTTGGTAGCTATAATTCTAATTTAGATAAAATATTATATTTGGCTTATTTTTTATAATGTTCTGCTTGTAAGCATCCCCGTGTTCCTTACTCTTTGTCTGTATAGTGTTTACATAATTTTATATTCCACAGTTTTCTTAACTATACCCCTTGTTGGAAATTTAGTCTTCTAATTATTCATCTTATAGCCACAAATACAACCAACCAAAGTTGGATAAAGAGGCAAAGTATCAGTGACAGCTTTCAGAAGTTGGAAATGAGGTGATAGTACTGGAGGCAAACTATTGATAAAGGCAAAACAGAGAAAGGTGGCTGTCCTCCCACAAGTTGGGTGACAGAAGGATAATATTTCAATGTGTTTTTTAGATAAACTTACATTTCTCTAAACAACTAAAATAAATCCCATGATTTTCTCACTTCTGTACTGATTTGTACAGCTCTGTTTTCCTATTGGCAGATGTGATTAGTCTGTGAGAGGGTGTGCAATAGGGTTTCACTGTGCTGTCGTGATAGAAATACTATAGAACAGCGGTTCTCAAACTAGACAGGGAGAAGCAGTAATTTCCCCCTCTGAGGCCCAGTGGGCATTATGTCATAGGGCCTTGATGTTAGTGGCTAGGTGCTCCTATCCCATTTTCCACTTAACTAAATGAGTTTGTCAAGTCACTGCTGTGAGCTGTGGATTTCTCATCAGTATTATTATACCTTAATGAGTAAACAGAGTTGACCAAGGCACTTACTATAGTATGATAAGTTATAGGTGATTAATAAATGAAATTGTAGGATTTGTAGATAAAATTCCCGAAAGGGAAGTATAGAGCCATTAAACATTTTACTATGAAAATTTGCAAACATGCCCAGTAGTAGAGAGAAGGGTATAATAAATGCTTACATACCTATAACCCAACTTCAGCATTCACCAACTTTTTGCCCTTTTTTTTGGAGGGGGGGCTGATATTTACTTTTTGTGAAGGTTTTAAGACATAAATTTGATTTCTTTAGCAGATACAGACTTATTCCAGGTACCTGTTGGAGCCCCTCCTTCTCCTCCTCCTCCTCCTCCTCCTCCTCTTCCTTATTCTTCAATTAGATTTTTTTTAGTTAGTGTACAACATTAATGGGTTTCATTGTGACACTTCCATACATGCATCATTGTACATGGCTCATATTCACGTTCTCCATTACCCTCTCATAATTTCCCTATTTTCTTTTCTCCCACCCAGTGGTCCTCCTTTTATTTGCATATTTTGTTTGCATTTGTGTGTGTGGATATATATTTTATTCATTTTATACATTTATATACATATATATATATATATGATGTGTGTGTGTCTATATACACACTTATCATACTATGGTAAGTGCCTTGGTCAATTCTGTTTACTCATTAAGGTATAATAATACTGATGAGAAATCCACAGCTCACAGCAGTGACTTGACAAACTCATTTAGTTAAGTGGAAAACAGGATAGGAGCACTAACCACCTAACGTCAAGGCCCTATGACACAATGCCCACTGGGCCTCAGTGGAGGAAATTACTTCTTCTCCCTGCCTAGTTTGAGAACCACTGTTCTACACACACACACACCAAAAAAAAAAAAAAAAAAAAAAAATCCAGATTTTGCCTTAATATTTTGTCATTCTTGAAATGATACTTTTAGGCAACATGAGAACTTATGAAGCCTTATTGTTTGCCATGTTGGTGGCACAGTGCTTAATTTAGTACCATTTTGAGTATCGCTAGGCTGCTGTTAGAAACACAAATCAACACTTGATTAAAGCAGTGTCTTTGTAACCAAATATTATGAATGTAGAAAAGACCAAGAAAATTTAGATTTATTATCCCTTAAGACATGGGTGAAATGGCCTGATAGACTAAAAAACATGTTCTTTGCTAGACTACTGAAGTTAAGAAGAGTATTATCAAAGCCTACAAAAATCCTACTGATATTGCCTTATGATATCTTAATGCATTTTTGAAACAGATTTTTGTAGGATAATTATGAAGCATGAGGCTTTGATTTAAAAATTGGTTTTGAGCTGGGCATGGTGCTGCATGCCTGCAATCCTAGCACTAGGGAGACTGAGGCAGGAGGGTTGACTCGAATTTAAGGCAAGTCTGGTCTACATTACGAGTGGCAGACCAGCCTGAACTACAAAATTAAGACCCCCTTTCAACCTCACTTTCTCCATCCTCCAAAGAAAAATACAAAGTAAAAATTGGTTTTCAGAATCCTGGTTTGTTAATTTGGGGTGATCTCGGGTGAACAAGATTGAGTCAGGAGGTGATTTGACTAGTTGATAGTAAGTCACTGCAAGTATGAAAAAAATCGCAAGGGGAAGTGAGTTTGAAAGACATTTCTTCAGCTATCTGTTGTACTGGTTGTTTTTAAAGGAAAGTTAAGGTAATGTACCTTGGTAAGCACTTTGGAGGGCATTTTGACAATATTTGGAAAAGATGTACTTTTACATATGTGTTGACCTAATAGTTCAACTCTAAGCATATATCCTGAGAAATCCTTACATATTGCACATAGAGACCAAGTACAAAGATGTCAGTGAATATTGGAAAGGACTTAAATATGCATAAATAAGGAAATGGATACATAATTATACTAATTTATTGAAATACTAGGACATCATTTAAAATGAATGAATAAATCTCTATATATTAAGTAGATAATTCTTGGGGAAATGCTAAATTAAAAAGTACATGGGAAAACAGTAGGTACAGTGTGATATTTCTGTAACTTTACAATACAAAATGAAATTACATTTGAAGATACCCATGTATAATTATAGAAAAAGTGTATATAGATGGTATGTACCGCTCCAGACAAGTAGTCACTTCTGAGCAAGAAGGGAGGATAATAATAGTGAAGGTGTATGCCTTCAGGGGAGTCTATAATTTTGATTTTATAGCAAGATGTGAAATGAATATGTTAATACTTTTAATAGGGCACTGGATAAGAGTGACTCTGTAATATTGCCTTGTATGATTAGGAATATATATATACACACACACGTGTGTGTGTGTGTATATATATTTATACGTGTGTGTGTACATATATATATATTTTTTATTTTTATTTTTATTTTATTTTATTTTTTTTTGTGGTACTAGGGGTTGAACCCAGGTCCTCTCGCTTGCATGCTTTGCAAGTGCTATACCACTGAGCTGCACCCCCCAACCCGTTTTTTTTGCTTTTTGAGACAGGGTCTTACTAAGTTAGTTACTCAGACTGCCTCTGGTCTCGAACTTGCTAAGTTAGTTACTCAGACTGCCTCTGGTCTCGAACTTGCGATCCTCCTGCCTCTGCCCCCTGAGCTGCTGGGATTGCAGGTGTAAACCACACCCAGCTTAGGAATATTTTTTTTTTTTTTTAAGCTATAAAAATTGGGAAACCAGGTAACCATTTAAAATACAGATGCTAGTCAGGCACTGTGGTGCACAGCTGTAGTCCCAGCTACTTGTAAGGATGAGACAGGAGGGTCGCTTGAGCCCTGAAGTTCGAGTCCACTGTAGGCAACAACCAGTGCTCTGTCTTCGTAAACAGACAGACAGACAACACATCTGGTCTGAGTATGATTAGCTGTAGTCTTCAAATGCTGTAGTAAAATTAAAATTGCTGGTTCTAGTTTAAAGCTGCCTACTTCCTTTTATTATTCTGGCTTTAATACTGTACTTGTGTTTTTAGGCCTTAATAAATTCTTATACACTAGTTAAAAATATGTATTAGGTTTGATAACCATTTAATGAGAGGAGCAATGATTAGATATTTAAAGTAGATCAGCTTAGTGAACTATGTTAACCATCACCGTTCCTCTTTTCATATTAGAGTCTATGAGATACATTACCTTAATTTGATGTAATTTTTTTTCTTTCAGCGTTTTATTCAGTATTTGGCTTCAAGAAACACATTGTTTAACTTAAGCAATTTTTTGGATAAAAGTGGATTACAAGGTAAAAACAACTTACTTATTGTTAAAAAATTAAGAGTTAACCCCATATAGTGATTATTCCAGAACTGTACTGTCTTAGAATATAGCTGTTTTAAACCTTGTATTTTAGTGAAAGTGGTAGAAAAAAATTGTCTTTTAATCTGAAGATTAAGTGCAGACTAGTTATTTAAAGGCATGAATTCTGGAGATGGACAGCCTGGGTTTGAATCTTGTCATTATCCCTTATAGCTGTGTGAACTTGAACAAGCTACTTTTTCTCTGTACATCTGTAAAATCAGGAATAATGATAGTCCCTATACAATAGGATTGATATGAGGCTTATTCTAGTTAATAAATATAACTGTGAAGTGCTTAGAACAATGTGTGGCATGCAGGAAACATGTAGGTATCTGCTTTCATTATTATTGCCACTTACTATTTTATATTTTATTCTAAAAAATGTAGTTGGGCTGTTACACATCCTAGTAGCCAAGGTGACTATAGTGTTATTCAGATGAATTGCTCATTGATATACACAGTTGCTACTTTACTTTCTTATTTTACTTTGAGTAATTTGAAATTGCCATATTCTAGTTATAGGCATCCATGCCCAGTCTCTCTTAGTGGTATCAGTTGTACTTAGTTCCAGAACTAGACTGTTAGCATTATAGAATGTCAGCCCTAGGAAGAGTCTCATAAAGTATATGCCAAATGATTTGGGAATATTAATAGTGAAGATCAATCTAGGAAATATCTTTAGAGAAGGAGAAATTTGTGCTGGGTTTTGAGAAATGGATAGGACATGAGTTGGCTGAAGCACAGTTACACAGATGTACAAGGTGTGACAGTACACAAAGTAAGATTTATAGAGCAAATGAGCATGAATAGAGTGTAAGGATGGTTTATTGGAGATGTAGTGGCAGCCCTCAAGAAGCTGTTCAAAGCCAAAATGAGACACAGAAAGTTTTAATGATGTAATAATGCAGTGGGACGCTATCAACGTTTTTTTGGGGGAAAACATAATCCATTCAATAGGTGGACAGTTGGACAGTTCTCAAAAGAAGTACAAATGGCCAATAAATATATGAAAAAATATTCAGTATCCTTAGCTATCAGGGAAATGCAGATCAAAACTACACTGAGATTCCATCTCACCCCAGTCAGAATGGCTAGCATGACGACACATACTGGCAAGCTTGTGGGGACAGAGAAGCCCTTACACATTGCTGGTGGGACTCTAAACTTGTATAGCCATTATGGAAATCAATATGGAAATTCCTCAGACAACTGAAAATAGAATTACACAGTTGAATCACTCCTAGGTATATGTCCAAAGGAATCTAAGTCGTCATCCTGTAGAGACACGTGCACGTCCATGTTCTTTACAGAACTGTTCGCAATAGTGAAGATGTGGAATTACCCTAGATGTCCATCCACAGATGAATGGATAAAAAGATGTGGTATATATACACAGTGGCATTTTATTCAGCCATAAGGAGGAATGAAATTATGTCATTTGCAGGAAAATGGATGGAACTGGAGATTATTTTAAGTGAAGTAAGCCAGATACAGAAAGATGTGGAAGCTAGGTCTATTCTAGAAAGAAAAAAAAATATATATGTATGTATGTAAGATTGGAAAGTATTAGGAGATATATGTAGAAGGGGGAAGGAAATAGTGGAAGAGGGTAGGAGTAACATGAAGGGATAATGAGAGTAAATATGAGTAAAGTACATGAAATAATTATATGGAAATGCCATTATGAAATGCATATTGTACACTAGTTTAAAATTTAAAGTTTAGGCAGGGAAAAGAGAGTATGTGTTATAAAGAAAATATAATTTGGTCGAGCTGGATCAGTGAAGACTGATTGTTGGAACCACTGAGACAAATCTAGTCATTGCTCTGGCCTTCTAGTGGAGAGGTAAGGAGGTCCTGAACTGTGCTTGTTGTGGAGGTAAAGTCAGTGGAATTTAGTGTTTGAGTTAGAGGATGTCTAGTTCAATACTTGTTTCCTTTTGGCGAATGGAAATTTTTACTTATAATGAGTGGAATACCCTGTCTTCCAGAAATGCTCAAAGATCAGTAAATACATGGGACCCAGTACTACAAAATTCATCTTATTTTAATGAGATGTGTAGTGCTCTAAGTTTGAGAATAAAACATTCCAGCAATAGACCCCATTTCTGTAATAAATAAAATCTTAAACAGTCCAGATATATATATATATATATATATATATATATATATATATATATATCAGATAAAAGTAGAGTTTCTCTGTTTTGAGAGAATTGGAAGAAACTCTACCTGCTTATCCTTTATTTCTGCTGCTTCTCTCCTTATTCCTTTGAACGTTTAAGTGTGTGAGAAGGAATATGCAAACCACTATAGAGCTGAGTTTGTGCATTCACAAGTGTATTTGTGTGTGTGTGTGTGTGTTGTTAGTTACTAATTTCTCCATTCCTTAAGATTAAGCGGTTTTAGTGAGAAAGGTTTTAAGAATTTTAATCCTTTTGCCGGGCGTGGTGGCACACACCTGTCATCCCAGCCCAGCGGCTCAGGAGGTGGAGGCGCGAGGGTCGCAAGTTTGAAACCAGAGGCAGTCTGCGTAACTTAGTGAGACCCTGTCTCAAAAAGTTAAAAAAAAAAAAAAAACGGGACTGGGCTACAGCTCAGTGGTCCAGCACTTGCAAAGCATGCAGGCTTGAGGCCCTGGGTTCAATTCCCCAGTACCGCAAAAAAAAAAGAAGAAAATTTTAATCCTTTTATGTAGAGGAAAAATTTTAGCTCCCTTTCCCCTCCCAACATATATTCTAAAGAAATTGTAAAGGTAAGACCAAGCGATAGTTAACATGTGATTCAGTGGTGTTTTTGAAAATGATTTTGATTGCTGATATATTTACTGGGTATATAGAAATATAAACTTCTAGTCTAATGAGTAGGATAGACATATACAACTGACACCATTTGTACTTGTGGTAACAATAATATGGGAGCAGAAAGGGTTAAGGGAATTTTTCAAAGTTGAGCCTTGAAGGATAGAGAGGTATTTCTGCTACCAGGGAGGATGAAGTGGAATAGTTTAGGGGGAACAATGTGAACCAAAGAGCTGAGGAGTGTGAGTATGTAACATTTTATTTAAAAAGTGCACTAGTAGGTGTTGTTGTTGTTGTTAGGTGCCGCCGAGTCGGTATCCGACTCATAGCGACCCTCTGTACAACAGGGGAAACACTATTGTCAGTGCTTCTCTGCTGTTCATAGGGTTTTCAATGGCAGACTGATTTTTGGGAGGGGGTTGCCAGGTCCTTCTCCCAAGCCTACAGCTTCTGGTGTTCCCAGGCGGTCTCCCATCCAGGTATTAACCAGGCCTGACCCTGCTTAGCTTCCGAGATCTGATGGGATCGGATACCACAGGGCTATGGCTGCAGGCGCACTAGTAGGTAGGAGGCTAGAAAAGGGCAGAAATTTTTTTTTTCC